>UCOM01000061.1:0-167577 GCA_900474385.1 Ormyrus pomaceus
CCCCCCCCCTCTGTGTTTGTTCATTAGCGCCTGAGTGTATTCGCCGATTTCGACAACCGTATAACCTCCCGAATAATTCGGAAAGCGCGAAGCTCCGCGACAGCCGCGTAAAATAATTAATAAACGCGCGGCGGCCGAAAATTTATTGGCCGGCGCCGCGGTTATAATACGCTTTTACAGCCACTTTAATAATTTTCGCTGAAATATCCAGCTCTTTTGCTCGATTAGTTTTTGCGCGTCGTTGTCTCGGTCTTTTCCGGGAACGGGAGAGTCGCGGCGTGGGAGTCGGTAAAAAGTTGATTAAAGCATTTATTTAATTTGATTCTGAAAACTGCGCGACGAATTTCCGCTTTGCGTTTTATAAATGAAATTCGTTATGCCGCGTAATGCCATTTATGCCGAGAGCGCAAATTTTACGCGACTGATGGAGATTAAATGCGCTGAATTCTTGCGCGAATATATAATTAGTTACACAGTAAATTGTGTTTCTTGAATTTTTTCAGATTATTTTTAATTACTTTTTCACGGTGAAGGAAAAACCATTAATATTATAGAATCGAAATAAAAGGAACACCGTTAATAATAGTCCGGCATGTGGGCGAGAGCTCGAATGAAAAACGTGCAAAATCCAAATGGATCGCCGGACCCAGAAATATTTTATTAAAGATCGAACGAAAGAATTGAAAAATAAAACTATTCTCGGAGAATGCATAAAAAGTAATTTTAGACTACTAGAAATTCACTATCAATGAACGATGCGTGGGATGTGGTGCAGTTTAAAAGAGCAAAGGAAGACGTGTAAAGGAAAACCAATATATCCCACGTACCCAGTTTGACGTTATTGCATATACCTTTTTTAATTTCGAATTCTATGAATTAAAATTGAATCTTCCTTCGATAAAAGATCGTCTAAAAATAAAGGTAAAATATGCGGTACAAAGTTATCATTCATACATAATTAAATAACGGTCATTTGCGGCTATGGCGTTTAATTGAAAAATCAATTGATGTATCTGTTAAATTAGAGCTTTTCCAAGAAACCTTGTAAATATTAAATTTTCAATGATTTACGGTTGTCTTGAATTCCTTTCTTCCACATCGTTAATCTATCAATAATGCCATTTTACGCCGAAACAAGTTTCATGCTATAAAAATAGCAGCACGCAAAAGCAAGCTTAGAAATAATTTAACCAACAAGCAAACAAAAAATACCCCCTCTCATTAAAAAAGTTATCAATGTCAGCACCCTCGAAATTCGTTCCCACATACCGATACACTCGCGTACTCGCTTTTCAGCCCCCTCTCGTTAATAGCACAAAAGCCAAGACGGACCTGACACTGACAGACGTCCCTCCCTTCTAATTTTTTTTTTCCCCACTCTAAAATTAGCCTCCAGCCCCGAGCCTCTAAAAATACCGCGTATAATTGCGTTATCCATCCAGTGAACCCGCTCGTCTCCTCCCCCCGAAGACAGCCAGCAGCGGCAGCGGCAGCAGCTCTCATTCATCGAAACGTCCAGGTTCGACGAACCTGCGGGCGAAATATTCGCCCGCGTCCGAATCGCGCTCTCGCTGCATCCGCCGCGGGGCAGCCTCGCGCGCGAATCGCACCGCTTACGTCAACGATCGCCAGGAGCGCGTTATAACCTGGAGTTTGCGCGCTGCAGCGAAGCTGCACCCTCCCACCCCGCCGCGCGCTTATAAACCGCGGGGCGAATCGACGCGTCGCGCCGCACCGTCGCTCTCGGCGCGGCGGTATAATGCACGAGCAACGTATTTATAACTTTCCGACGGGCGTCACTTCAGGGACAGCGGCGTGCCAGCCGATAATATCAGCTGTCCGCCAATGCTGCGCGCCGTGATCGTTAATTGCGAGCGGCCAGGAAATGAACGCGGCGATCGCGCTAAAGTTTGACGGACGTCCGCGGTTATGGGACCGCGGACGGGGCTCGGATTGAGCGGCTGACTTTTGGGAGAGGACGAGTATTGAGGTGGTTGGGGTTGATTTTTTTTTTCAGTTTAGAAACGCGGACGTTGTTGGGAGGTAGGAGTTGAACATGCCGTTTTATTATTTTAGTGCTTAATTGTAATTTGTTTTTTAGCCCATACGACCGAAGTATTGATTTCGTATAGTAAGTTAATTCCGCGAACTTTGACTTTTTTTTTAATTTTATTATCATGCAGTTCTTTACTAATTGATTGCTTCTAAATAACTTATAATACAGTTTAGATTATATAATAAGTAAGTTTTGGTGTCTCACAAGTGAAACATGGTTTAGATACTAAAATTATTAAATTAAAACTTTGGAAGATGACTAGTAAATTCGATTAAACAATTCAGCAGAATATTTAGACTATCATTTAATTAGTAAATTTATTGAAAGAAAATTGTTGTTATGAAAGAGAAACTACGAAAAGCATACTTCATTTTTTAATGAATTTATTTTTAATCGAATTAATGTTCATTTTGATGCATAAAATATAGACGAATGCGAGAGTTTTTGTTTATATTGCAAATGAACTTTTTAAATATTTGCTAAATTTTTTACTAACTTAATTATTTAAAATTATACTTTGAAAGATACGAATTTTTTTACACTTAATTTAGGTTATATAAGTAACCAATATGAAATATGAATAACATTTTACGACTTTTCATGTAAAGTCTTAATCAAAGAATTGAAGATCAAAGGAACAAAAAATTTTCATGTAAAAACTTTTCTCTTTGAATGTTTTTTTTATCGATACACTTCCAATCGAAAAAAATGTTTCATTTTGTTGACTTTAATAAAAAATTGTATTTTTTTATTAATTACTACAGATATTTCTATGTTTATTTAATCTAACAATGAAAAAGAAATCGTCTTGAAAGCATTAAAAAATTGATATTTACGTCGTTTTTTTTCGAAAATTGAAGCCTTCGCTGTGATAAATCAATATAACTATTTTCTGATCATAAATACCTGACCTGCTTTTTCAAAGTAGTTCGTTCATATTTTATTGTTTTGTTCAGAATATATAATTAGGTAACTTAATATTTCACCGAATCGCGGGAAAAGTATAAAATCAATCGCTCAGCTCATAATTTCAGTGAACGAATAATTATACAATTATTTTACTTTAATTAATTTTCAATTTACAAATTGAGTCCAACTCTTAATTTAAAAAGTTTTTCCTATATTTTAATCAATACGCACAAAAAGTGCAGCAGCTTATTTTATCGACAAATAAATCAACGTATGCAAAGTTTTCCCATAAAAATCTTCGACTGTACGGCCGATTTCAATAATTTTTTAATACACCACCCGTCTCCTGCAAGTCGACCGGTTTTTTTGATTTATAGAAAGGGGGGACCAATATACACCGGAACGATGAAGAAACGTTTGTCGTTTCTCCCTTTAAAGAAGAAAAGTTAAACGTCAGCGAGAAGGGTTCTAATACATATAAATTCTCCGGGAAAAATTCCTTTCTCTCTCTCTCCTCGTCCGTTCCCTGCCGCGGCGAAACGAGTTTTCCCGTGTCAAAGTAAAACGACGTACCGACGATAAGACGGGCGCGCGCGCGAGCGGCACCTTCGCGAGAGAGAGAGAGAGAGAGAGAGAGAGACGAGGCCGCGACAAAAAGAAAAAATACTGCGGAGCTGCCGGGTGTATATACGAAAAATTGGAAAAAGCCAGAAAAGTTGGAGCGCCGAATCTCGGCCGAGCGAAGCGTGACAGCTATGCTTGCTGATTCAATTTTCGAGGATCGATATTATGGAGAAGAGGAGGGAGCCTTTTGCCGTTTTAGATTAAAACATTTGGTTATTTTGTATAAGCAACTGGTTTTCATCGTTAAATTCCCTGTTTTTTAAAAGTGTACGTTTAACAAAATTTTTTAAGATTCTTCAACTCTTATCTCTGAATTCAAAGAATTCACCTCACTCCTCCCCAAAGTGAGCCCAGATACAAATTGCCCTGCACTTCGCACCAAAATGCCTCCCTAAAACGTGGTCGCCAGCCACAACCCTAATTTCTAATAAATCCCACCCCTACAGTCCCCAAGCCCCTCGGGACGCCCGCAGCTGCATCAGCAGCCCGAATCGACGCAAAACTACAAGCACGAAGGTAAACACGCTTGGGCTGCGCGAGTGCTCGTGCACCTGTTTAGCGCGGCAACCTCCTGCCCTACAAGGACACTCGCACGCAAGCGGCGGCGGCGGCTCCTAATTACCGGCGGGGGAGGGCATTCGCACGCACGTATATTCGAGATAGAGGTAAAACTATAAAAAAAGAAGAGAGGCGATCGAGCAATCGCTGAATTACTTACGTGGTTGGTGGTGGCGGTGGAGAGGCGGTGGCGGCGGTTGGCTGGCGGAGACCCTCGGTTGATCCTTCGGTGGCGGAGGCGCGAGGAGCGAGGACCTTGAGAGGCTGACTCCTCCACATGCGACGACGACGACGACGACGACGACGACGACGACAGGCGAGGACGAATTTTCTCGACGTGTAATTTTCTCTCTCGGACACAGACACAGAGTCGCTCGTCGACTTCCTTTTTTTTTTCTATAGGTATAATACGCGGAGGAGAGAACGGATCTCTCTCCCTTTAATCTACAGCTTATTTATCATTATCCGGAGACTTTTTGTTACAACCTGCAGGCACTGTGAGTAACGAGGCTCGAGAGCGCGCGGGAGACCGAAAACTTTACGCGGCGGCGGCGACGGCGGTGTATATATTGTAATTATGTCGTATATAGACGCGGCTGGTACGTATATATATACATATATATATATATATATATATATCGATGACCGAAGGTATGTGCGACTAGCGCTAGACCTTAATATACATACACCAGGGGTAGAAGAGGGTGGGGGGGCGAGGGGTGGAAAGAAGAAATAGAATAGAGCGAATCGGTCTCTTCCTCTTCTTCTTCGCGCACACACACACGCGCGCGCGCACACTTATTATTTTTTTCTCTCTCTCTCTCTCCTTTATTTCGGCGGCCCGTACGCGCTCGTGTGCGCTTCGCGCGGAAGTGGCGTACTCGCGTGCATGTGTATACACGGTGGTCGGGTTATATATTTTCCAGAGCGCGGTGTGCGCGCGCGAGAGAGAGCGCGGGGCGCTGCTTTTTCGCGGAGAACTGCTGCACGGACGCACACGGCACCGCTCGCGCGCTCGGAGAGGCACAGACACACGCGTATATATAAGCTAGGAGGCGGAGGAGGAGGAGGGGGGAGGGCTACGATATTCCGCTGCAGTACTCTTGCACTGGTTGTTGCGCACCTCCTCTCTCTCACTCTCTCTCTCTCTCTCTCTCTCTCTTTCTTCCTCCGAAAGCTCCCTCGAAGAAGCGAGAGAGAATTACGGGCTCGCGTGCATCTTGCGAAAAACTGGGAAACTTATAAATCGCCGATCGATCCTCCCTCTCTTTGTCTAGCTCCTCCAGCGGTGGCTCCTCGACGGCGACATATCGGTCCGATCGAATCCGCGACTGCTCTCCTCTCTCTCTCTCTCGCTGTGGCTCTCGGCGTCGTCACTTGCGTCGTTTCATCCGGAAACGCGAGACGCCTCCGTGTGTATGTGTGTGTCTTCTCTCTCTCTCTCGCTCTCTCTCTCTTTAAAGATGTTGCCGAAGAAGAGAGAGAGAAAGGACGAAGAAGAAGTCGAGGGTTAGCGTGGTAGGCCTTGCTCTCTCTCCCTCTCTCTGTCTGCCCGTCCGTTTCTCTTCGCTCTTGCCTCTCCCTCTGCGCTTATCGTCGGCAGCCGAGCGGCCGAGCAGCCGAGTGCAGCCGCTGCCTCGTCGCGGTCATACTTCCTTCGTGTGCTCTCGGCGGCTGGCTCTCCTTTTTGTTTCTTCCCTACACGAACGTGTAGTGTATGAAAAGGGCGTAAAACTCGCTCTGCGACAGCATTTTCCTCTTCTCTCTTCCTGTTCTCGCCGTCTTGCCAGACCCCCCCCGTCTTCCCGTCTGCGCGTCCGTGTAGCTGTCCGCGTCCGTGTGTATATATATATATATGTGTGTGTACGTGTGTCGGAGCGAAACCGACTCTCTCCTTCCCGATCGCGGCGCACTACTGCGGTAGTCCCATCGATGCAGCTCTTTCTCTCTCTCTCTCTCTCCCTCTCTGTGTCCGTGTGTCTCTGGTATATGCGTGTGTGCGTGGTGTGTACGCGTGTCGGGTATTTTTCACTGGTTTCTCCTCTGCACAGGACACACCGCGCCGCGTGTCTGTGCGTGTGTGTGTGTGTGTCAACGCACTTTATTCGAGGCGACTGGCACTGAAAAAAAGGAATACGAAATCAACGGAACGACACACGTCACGGCACACGACACACGCTGACTGCCGCCGTCTGACTAGTCCCCGTCCGTAACCACTGCTCCCTCTGTCTCTCTGTTATAACCCGTCCGCTGCTCGCTCTAGAAAAACGCGGCGGCGGCGACGATGTTCTTGGCGGCCTATACCCCACTGACACACTGCTCGTTCTCACCCTATTTTAGTCCTCTCTGTCTCTCTCTCTCTCTCTCTCTCCCCGTCCGTGTGCGTGCACGTAGACGTATATGCGTGTCGTTACACCTTCTTCTTCCTCATATCGTTCGCTCGGTCTGTCTGTGTGTGTGGTCGCTCGCCTCTCTCTCTCTCTCTCTCTCTGTCTCTCTCGCTCACCCTATGCGACACGGAGCCTCGTGCGTACGACACTACACAGGGGAGAGCCGTTTCGCGTGTCCCTTTCTCTCCCGCCCGCGCGCGCGCGCACTCGCTCGCTCACTCTCTCTCTCTCTCTCTCACTCTCTCTCTCTCTCGCTCCCACCTCGCGCACACTATGGGGGTGAAGTCCGCGGGGCGCGATGTTCGCTCCGTGAGTGTTCTGTCCGCTCCGAGTCTAACGGAGGGGCAGCCCCTTCTCCTTCCCTCCTTTCCCTAGCGGCGGTGGTGGTGGTGGTGGTGGTGGCGGCGGCGACGGCGGCGGCTGCGGATAACACACATTTCCGATCGCAGACCCTCTCTCGCTTCGACTCCCGCCGCCGAGGCAGCCCCAGTGCAAATCCGACAAGGAGGGCCGATGCGGAGAGCAGGGGTGGGAGTGAGTGAGAGAGAGAGAGAGAGAGCCCGCGATGCGCGCGCCGGTCTGCTACGGACGAGGAGCGAACGCCCTGCACCACCTCTCGCGAGCCGGAGGAACCGTCGACGAGGAGTCGGATCTTTTCGATGGCCCGAGAAGGTTTTGGATCTCTCGAGTTACGGCGGCCCCGTAGTTCGACGAGGCTTGGAGCGATGGCTGCTCCGAGGAAGGAATATTCGAGGATGGCGAGGGAATATTTAGATGAGGTTTATTTCCGATAGGCAATGTTATAGTGATGATGAAGCTTTAACGAGGCAACGATTACGGCTTTTTTGCATTTTTTTGGGTCCTCGTTATTTTTAAGAAGATTATTCTAACGATTGCTTTTGAAAATATGGCTCAATTTTCATTGGCGGCGGAATGCAAATTAAAGCAAACTGGAAGAAAATTTGTATTAAAGTATGGACTTTTGGCAGTTCAAATTTTGTATGTTTGAATAAGAGATCACATTTGCTTACCGAGCAAAATTCATTTCAATTCATAAACGTAAAAATTATAATATTTTTTAAAAAGCAAAATACTAAAGGAGACTTTGTTTTTTATGTCAATATTTGTTAGAGACACATTTCGTGCAATTTCCTGACAGATGCGGTACCTTTATATCACATTCAATATAATTAGTGTACAAGATCAAAGGAGCATTTCAACAGCGCGAGTAAAACGTATAATATACGTGTATCTACATTAAATCAGTAGAAAGGGTACATGGTATAGTCAGACGGCGGATTAACTCTCGTACATTTACCGCAAAACGCATCCTCTGTCTTTCAATTACCCTCTTTTTCTTTCTTTTACGTAAACGCTTTCATAAAATTAAATATTTGCACTGATTTATATATTTTATAATACATAATTGACGTTGCAGAAATTTACACTCGGCTTTCACAAATTTGTGATCTTTAAATCAGATATTAATGTATTTAACGTTAATATCTACAAAGGGAATATTAATCTTATTAAAATGAGAGCATTATAGTTTGAAAGTGCTTTTGTAAATAAAGCCAGGCAATGATAATTAGTATTTGAAGTAAATTAGCAATTTTATATAAAAATTTGATGAATTAAAACAATTTTCATAATAAAATTAAAAAGATTTGAAGCACTTGTGAGTATGCTTTAAAACGGAACCTTTTCATAATTCTATGAAAACCCATTTTCGCTTATTTCACTTGAAATTGCATTTCCGCAAGTTTAACGGTTTAATCATCCCTTCTCGTGCAAACATTTTTTAATTATTTCTGATGCACTAGAAAATTTCGAACAATTCTTAAAATTATACATTCAATTCTTCTAATTCTTCAAATATTTAAACTTACGCAAACTATTATGTTTAAAATTGAAATTATACCTTGCAGAATTATATAATAAAATTCTTCTTTAATAAAAATTTTTAGCTAAATTTAAATTTCCTGCATGCAAAATAGCAAATGAGGGAAATTTCGGGGATAAAAACGGATGCATAAAGTATAAATACATTTAAAGAGCCGAAAAGCCCTTCTAACTTTTTCAGAACTAAAGCATAAAAACGCATTGCATCAGATAAAAATCTCCTAAGCCGTTTTCGAGATTCGAGCATCGCCTCGATCGCGCACCTATATACCGTCCTATACGAAAAGAGCTTGTGAAAATAGTACAGATTCTGATTTCTTTGGTCCGAAAACGAATTCTCCCGACGCTATCCGTTTTATCCGGAAAATAGCCCCTTATTCGATAGAACAAAAATTTTTTTAATAAAACTTTTATGTACAGCCCCCCCCCCTTAACCCGCAGGAGTCCGGGACTACAGGGACCGTAAAGAAATTGTTTCCCCGACAGGAAGATATTTTCTACACTTTCGCGTTTTATGGGTCCTATAGGATCAGCTTTACTTGGCTCGGATCCAATGAAAATAATTTTATTATCGCCGTTTCGGCAGAAGAATATTAAATTCGAATTCATGTGCGACTTAGCCAATCTTTGCGTCTACCCACAAAAATTCTTAAAAATGTAAATATTAATAATACAAAAACTACAAAAAAAAACTACTCGTCCGAAGCGTTCAACAACAAGCGAGAGCATCAGTTCTCCCACTAGAGACGCGCTAATTTTAATAAATCCAGAAAATCAATCTTCCGGGTCATTTACAAATCAATATCGTAATTATGCTAAACGCCCGGCTTACATATCCATTTAAGATACTCCAGATACACAGCCTTAGCGAAAGAAAACGCGCGCGTGCAGAAGCGAAGAAACAGCTTTTCCGATAAGAGGCGGGCCACTTAACCACCTTCAAAAAAAGGAGCGAGCGAGAGAGAGAGAGAGAGAGAGAGAGAGTCAACGATCCGGTGGCGCGCCTTGACAATGAAAAACTCAGCGGCGAATTTAATAATTCCCCCGGCAAAGTCCCTCTAATCGAGCGGCGCGTGGGCGCTTTATCTCCCCGTTATCGACTGGCTATCGTCCGAAAATCACGCAGCCGGAAATTCCAATCTCGGCCGGATTCTAAATATGGAGGAAGAAAAAAATCGCCGCGATCATCCGCGGTGGCATTATATCGACTGGCCGAATCGATCTCGAAGGAAATCGGCGAGTATATATATATATAAGTAGTATAAGTCGTTCCGCCAGCCCTTCAGCTTTGGTGGATACGTCGGCCGGATGGTTCCGTTCTGTGCCACGGACGGATCAATGAAAATACACCCCCCTCCCCTTTTCACCTCGGCCTCACTCTCTCTCTCTCTCTCTCTCTCTCCCTCGCACCTCTCCTCCCACCCGACGACTGACTTGGCGCCGCAGTCTTTCCTGGCGGCGCGTTTCTCGTCCCTCTCTCTTTCTTCGAAAGAGGGAGTCCTATACATGCCCCCCCGCGAATACGGTACCACACGGCGCCAACTCTTACTATCTTTACCTGAAAACGTCGGTCGGCAGCTCCTAAGAGTCGCGGGGCGCAACTCTTTTCACGCGCGCCACGTGTCCCCCAGGAGAGGACGTACCCCGAGAAGAGAAGCCGGATTATAAGAGCCCAGGAGGAAGTAGAAGAAGACGGTGACGGAGATTCGTTTGAACCGATATAACGGCGACGGATTGCCTGCTCGTCGCTTCTCCTCAGTCAATGGGCCAGAGCGCGTGAATGAGCTTCGAGATTTCGTAATTTGAGACGCAAGGCAATTGATCGCTCAATGGAGGCTCTAATGATTTCATTTCGGGCTTATGACGCCGGGACGAGCTTTGTTTTAATTTATTTTTCCCTCGCTCCATTTCTGCTTGATAAAGTTGATTAAATGAAAGAGTATATTCGTTTACATTGCATCGAGGACGGTTAATTAAAGCAAGCAAATCGACTGTTGGGAGCGATTTTAATGAAAAACAGTATAGTTTTGTATGGTAATGAATCGGGGAGGTTCCAATAAATACACTCTTGTAGCATTACTGTCTAGCCAAGTATGTCACAAGTTGAAGTGGAATTGGATAAATTGTTAGGCTCCCTAGAGTCTAACGCGAGTCTCGCTTTATACTTCAATTTAACTGCAGTGCAGAAAGTCGCGACTCGGAGTAAAGTTAGTATTAACACGAGTTTCTTACAGTTCATTGTCAAATATATTAACTGTTCAAATTCATTATTTAAGAATTTAAAAATGCTTTATAATGTCTCCATTCTATTTGTTGTAATAGGGGGAAGAATAAAAATATGAAATGCGTAAGGAAAAATGAGGTCGAATCGGGGATCGAACTCAATCTACACCCGGGTAAGAAGCGAATGTCCTAATGCCGCATTGTTTACAAGTGCTCTAATTGTCGTAATGACGACTGAAACTGGTAACTCAGATCCCTGTAGCCTTTTTCCAAGTGCTCGCCGGTTATATTGTTTAATTAGTTGTTTTTATTTTTGTTAAGTTTCATTTCTATACAATATTACATTTGGAAAAGATAAAAATTATTGCGCAAATTATTAGTTACGTCACGTTTATTCTCGAAGATAAATTTCTCCTATTTTTTGCGAGATCTAAAATGCGAGAGACGGCTAAGGCCACTTATACTCTTGAGAAACCTTAATCTCTTTGTAGCAAAATATGTTTTATTAGACTTATTTGTCTCTGAAATTTGATCTTATTTGAAGAAGCTTTTACAAAAAAGCAAACTATTTAACGGAAAAGAATTAAATCAACGATTTTAAAATTTTTTTAATTAAATAACTTCAAATTGATTATTAAAGATAACAATCTATTAATAATCATCAACCAATAATTAATTTACAATAATTATTAAAGTTATGTTAAATTAGTTTATTATTTATGAGACAAGTGAGCTTTCAAACTTTATAATAAAAATGTTAGTAATTTATAAATTATGAATAATTTGTATTTAAATTGACAACAACTTTTTGGTTCAGTTTTTGTTTTTAATAATTAAAATTTTGAACCAGCAATGAAAAATGTAATTTTTATTACAAATACATTTTTTTTTTAATTTTATTTTGAATGTTATTTACATATTTTTCTTATAACGGATTTAATTGTCATCAATTCATTTTAATGTATAAAATATAAATTATCTTTATTCTTTCACATCAAGATAAAAAATGGAAATACAGCTTAGCATTGAGAAAGCTTTGAAAAAAAATTTAAGTTAAAATTTAACTTAAATTTAAGTATTTTGTAGCTTCTGTTGTATCAAAATTATTTAACTTAAATAACTATTTATTTAACCTATTATCGAGTTTGTGCCGCTGCTTCTTTTCTTGCTGCATCTTGCAAAAGTTGGGTATCAACTTCATCACCAGGTAACTGAACGTATCTGACTACTGAACCTCTTATAAAACAATTTTTTACAGACAACTATAAGAGAAAATATAATTTTATTTTATTTTATTTAAAATAGATTATGAAAATATACTAATATTTAGATTAAATTCTTACCATGTGAGGATATTTATCAGGATCTGTAACACTTATATCTGTCAGTTTAATATTTAGGTACTGATCAACTGAATGTAAGGTTCCACAAATACTGTGAAATAAAAATATAAATTATTACAATATTGAAAAAAAATATCTTCATACTTATAAATTATGGAATAATTGAGCTTCTTAATGGCCAAATTAAGCGAGATGTAATTAAGTATTATATGTATAAAATAAATTACCTGAGATCATTTTTAAGTTCCACCACAACGTCTTTGCCAACCAAAGATTTGAAAAATGAGTAGAATAACTAAAAAAAACCATAAACATTAGTAAATAAAAACATTTAAAAATAAAGTATACTTGTCACTTTACAGGTTAAAATTACAAACACTTCTTGCTATTATCGTAATGCAAACAAATAATAATAATCAAAATTAAGTACTTACCATGATTGAGTAGAGAATTAATTCTACAAGAATACTATTAACTCCTCCTTATTACTAACAACTTTATTTAATAACACCGACAAAAAGCCGGATTGTAGTAATCGCAATAACAATGTTTAACTCATGCCTTTCCACTTTTTTATCTCATACGTTGGTAACAATACAGATTCCAACTGTTTGCAAGCTTGAAGTAAAATGGCGCAATTGCCGGGCGGCTCTCGCAAAAGGCGGGAAGCCACCCGGCAGTGTGGTTTGATTCTTTTTACATTTTGTGATACTTATTAAATAAATTGTATGATTTATTTAATAAAATGCATTCGTTTTTAAAAACTGGAAAAATAGGTCCCGGAGATGCAAAGAAACCATCAACTTCAAAAGGAAAGGAAAGCACATCTCGCGTAAAGGCAGCACCTTGGGTTGAAAAATAGTAAGAGAAATAACCTCATTCTTGTCAACTCGTATATTTTTGCATTTATTTTTTTTATTATACAATCAAGTAACAAGCACAGTACAATAGTGTCGTTTTAAAAATTCTATCGCTTCTTTACGTCTTACGTGAATACATTTTTAGAAAAACTTTTCATAAACAGAAAGGTGCACAACCATTGTTTGAATCATTATCTATAGATTTGTAAACGTTAACTAAAATATATTTCAGTGTTAACAAATAAATATATCCGCTTTCGTGGGTCGATTATCATTACAAAATTACCCCTTATAAAAATGTAGTTTAAGTTAACAGAAGCAAAAAGTAGAAAAATAGTTTTTGTTTTTGCACTTTTTTGTTTAAAAGGTAATAACTTTAAATTATTTCATTTATTTTAATTACTAATTGCTATTAATTTTTAAATCAACAGCCGGCCTAAAACAGTAGATGATGTTGTTGAGCAGGGAGAAGTTGTTGAAGTATTACGACAATGTATTTCTGGTGGAGATTTCCCTAATCTTCTATTGTATGGTCCACCTGGTACTGGTAAAACAAGTACAATTTTAGCTGCAGCAAGGCAACTTTTTGGAAACATGTTCAAAGAAAGAATATTAGAACTCAATGCATCTGATGAAAGAGGAATTCAAGTTATCCGAGATAAAGTTAAATCCTTTGCTCAACTTACAGCTAGCAGTACCAGAGCAGAGTATGAATTATCTTTTATTTAATTTTTTTTTTATGAAAAGTTTTGTTTTATAAATAATCTTTACATGGAATTACTTATGATGATTTAGTAAAAGGTTTGAGTTTGCATCAGAATATATCCAATTTTGAGAAACTGCTTGCAACTAATGGTTTATCAGGAATTTTTATTCAAACTTTTAAAATTCTTATTTCCCATTAGATAGTAACTGCTTTTTTCATCTTCAGAAGGTTAAAAAATCAAAAGATTTTAAGAAAATATCTTTTGATGTGGCATAGAGCATACAAAAATTAAAAATTATCTTGCAAAGGATTGTTTTAATTAGTTTCACATTCATTTTCAGAAATAGACATTTTTTATAAATTTCAATTTTTTTCAATTTCCTATTGTTACAGTTTTTTAAAGTTTAAATTCAAATTTGCTTTTCAAGATAATTTTTATTAATTGCATAGCTGTTTTAAGAAAAGTGACTTATTCTAGCAAACACTGATAACAAATTGACACTGAAGTAATATTGAAAACAACAAATTTTTTTTAATCAGTTTTGTCACAGTAGCTGAATATAGTTAACTTTATTTCAGTGGTAAACCCTGTCCACCATTCAAAATTATTATTTTGGATGAAGCAGATAGTATGACAGATGCAGCACAATCAGCTTTAAGAAGAACAATGGAAAAAGAGTCACACACGACGCGATTTTGTTTAATTTGTAATTACGTTTCACGTATCATAGAGCCTTTAACATCTCGTTGTACAAAGTTTAGATTTAAGCCTCTGGGAGAAGACAAAATTATTGAAAGATTAGAATACATTTGCAGTCAAGAAGATTTAAAAGCCGAAAAGGGTGTGCTCAAAACTGTAGTTGATGCTTCAGGAGGAGATTTGCGAAGAGCAATAACTTATTTACAGTCAGTTACAAGACTCAAAGGAAAAGGAATAGAAGTGATGATAGATGATGTATTAGAAGTTAGTGGTGTGAGTAAAATTTTATTGTCTTTTTGTGTAATTTAAATATTTAAAATTTTTATTATATTCATTAAAATCTTAAGATATATTTAATATAAAATAAAATAAAATATTTTGCATTATTTTACATAGGTTGTTCCAAATAGATGGTTAGATGAGTTAATAAAAGTTTGTGAAACAAAAAATTATAATCAAGTTGAAACTTTTGTTGATAATTTCATGCTAGAAGCATATTCAGCAAGTCAGGTACGAAAAATAATTATTTTATAAAACTTGAGAAGAAATAAAAATCATTTATTATTTTTCTAGGTTGTAGATCAACTTAATGAGATTATTATTTATTCAAATACACTTAAAGATAAGCAAAAAGCTTTTATTGGAGAAAAACTCGGGGTAAGAGAAATGATCGTATTCAAAGTAAAGTTCTCAAATTCTAATTATTATAAAATCATTAATTTTTTTGCATTTAATTTAGGAATGCAGTTATAGATTATTGGAAGGAGGAAGTGAATATGTACAGTTCATGAGTCTTTGTTGCGGTATAATGCAGGCATTTGAAATACAATGATTGCGCTTTGTCATTTTAGAAACAATACTTATACAGCATTCGATCATATTGATTGTTCGTTATCATTATCGTAAAATTCGTACAAATCGTTCAATGAAATTTATGCACGTCAAACTTTGGCACAACCAATACATCATGAGCTTAGAGTATCTTTCGCTTTACCTGTCTCAACTTTATTTATACGTTTTATATTTTTTTAATTAAATTATTTAAGTCTAAAAATCATATTTATTTTATAATCTAAGCCCATCGACAATCATTCTGTAAAACTACAAATCATTCATTATTTGTTGGTACACAATGATCATCAGTTACTGTACCTCCGTACATTGCAGAATGAGACAAAAAAAGACATTATTTAAAAAGTAATGTACAACATAAAAACTAATTCTGAATAAAACATTTACATTCAAAGCCCTGATCCACACCAAATACTTTATCTCTCGAGTAAATTAAAAAATAATTAAAGTTCTCTTTCGCTCTTTTTCTCTCATTTAACCATTACATCTCGAATAGATCGGCAATAGAATTGCATGATTTTTCTCTCTGCTAATAATATTTAAAGTGTTAATTATTCACAACTACAAGAAATTGAAAATCTTTTCTCGATAAAATACTTCAACATTTACATTCACAATATTCTCATTTTTTTTCCTAAAACACGTTTTTTTAATATAATAATGCGTCCTTTCGAAGGCGCCGAACACACAGCCACACACTTGTTTTTTTTTATTATGAAGTACACTTAATAAGGCGGCGGTTGATGCTGATAAGGATGCTGGGGACCCTGATTGAGATTACGTTGAAGATGAGCCACCAGTTGCGGTGTCGCTTGTTGACCTGCATTACCCGCTTGTTGTTGAACTTGTTGTTGTTGTTGAGCTTGCTGTTGTTGCAGGGCCATAAGCTGCCTCATACGTTGTTGAGTCAGTTGAGTCATTTGCTGAAAAAAAAATATCTTCATTAAAAAAGATAATGTGCAGTTCCACTTTATTATTTCGTTACAGTTGATACTTCTTTAACTCAAAGGAATAATGTTAATAAAATTTATTTTACATTAAATCTGAATTTTTTTATTTAACCATGATCATTTAAAAATATTTTTTCTCGCTAAATTTTAACTCACCGACTGCATATGTTGATTCGATTGAAGACCAACATTAGCTTGTCCAACCCCACCAACGTTAACTGCGCCAGGTTTACCGCCAGTAGCTTGCCTATACGGAGGTGCCGGTTGATTTTGAACTCCACCGCTCATTGGACCCATAGTGTTCATTGTTACATTTGGCGCCTGCATTATACATTATTGATTGTTAAATTCAGTTTTCTAAGATAATGTTATTTCAACTTATAATTTTAAAAACGTACCTGCATATAAGGCGGTCTTGCGGCACCGGGTTGTATCCTTTGCTGCTGCATGTATTCTTGACTTCTTTGCGCGTTCATCATTTGTTGCTGACTCGGAGCGTTCATCATTTGTTGCTGGTTCTGCGCACCTATCATTTGCTGTTGATTTTGGAACATATTCTGCTGTTGGGCCATGAGACCTGGCTGTTGTTGTTGTTGCTGAGGTATCATTTGCTGTCCGCCGTATCCAGTGTAATTTTGATTCATACCTGAAGATATTTAAAAAAAAAATTACTTTGATGTACTGAAAAGCTATTAGTATTAAATTTATTCATAATAATTCAATATTTTTAATTCCTAATATAAAATCTAATGTAAAAATTTAAGCAGCTTACTGAAAATTTATTAACATTTATCATAAGTATTATATATTTCAATAGTTTGTGCATTCAATGAAGATTTTGAAATTTGTAAATGTATTTATTTATAGTTAAACATTAGAGAATAGATTAGTCCCTTCATTTTATTACTATTAGTATAAAAGCACAAGTTCAGTGTTTGTAATGAAATTTTTCACATATTATCGGATGCTTACCTTGTTGCATACCGCCGTACATGCCTTGGGGTTGTTGCTGCTGTTGTTGCTGTGGCGCGAACATACCCTGCTGCGGTTGCATTCCCGGAGGGCCACCGTGCTGCTGTCCGTGAGCTCTCAGCTGCTGTCTGATAAATTGATTCCTCTGTAAGCCCTGGAAGGCAGCTGGATTCGCCACATTAGGCGGCGCGGCATTGGGCGGCGGACCCTGCTGTTGCTGCTGGGGTTGCTGCTGTTGGCCACTCATAAATTGATTAGACGGTAGACGCAATCTCAACATATTAGTGAGCGCCTGCTTGGACTGCGATTGATTCAAAGCAGGACCAGGCCGATCGTATCTCGGTCCGGTAACTTGCGTTGGAGCCATTTGCTGGCCGTAGGGCGCGTACTGCTGCTGCGCGTGCGGTGCTTGCTGATTCGGGTACCACTGCTGCTGCTGCTGCTGCTGCTGCTGCTGCTGCTGAGCTTGCACTTGTTGTTGCTGCGGCTGCGGAGGCTGGTTCGCGAACATGCCCGGTTGTTGAGGAACTTGTGGCTGCTGGGCGCCATACGGCATCTGTTGCATCGGAGTTGGACCCGGCTGCTGCTGAAAGGTAGAGATTGGTCGTTTAAGCTGATTCACCAGCTTTGTATGCCAATATCAAAGAGGTTAAAAAACGTTTTCACAGTTAAATTAAAAGTAAAATAGGTTTAAATTAAAATGTGTTAGTGAAATATAAATGATAAGAAAGTTTTCATAACGAGGAACACTGTTTTCAAAGGTCTCTATGTAAGAGTTATTTAACTGTAGAATCATCGGATGCTCCAGAAGAAGGTGAATCAAAGTCTTCTATGTCGTTTACAAAGTTATAAAGTATGTCATCAAACTCGTTTGAGGAGGAATGAGAGATATTACATAATTTGCAGTCATCCATGGTGTATTTAATTGCGTTTATAAATATAAAACTTAAGAAGGTACGTTAACTGACAGTTTATGAGTTAAATACTTGCTTTCCCTCTCCTTAATGCCACTTAAATTATCGCGACCCGTCTTAGAGCTTTCAAACTTATGTTATTATTTACATTTCACTTCATTGCTCAAGAAATGACGTAACGAAACTAGTTCATTTATAGGTTTATATCATTTTGCGTTAATTTAAATCGGCACCCAAGTTTTGAAAAATATTAATATTTGAGAAATTTAGTTAAAATTAATTTTTCAATTAATAAATTTTTATGGTAATGTTGTATTTATTTTTTAATTTTACGATTTCGGTTTAAGTGTTTTAATATAACGTTTAAATTAAATATAAATAATAAATAAAAACGCAAAATGAAGAGTAAAAATAAATACCAGCTAAAACTAAAAAGAAAACTACAACACTTGATACTGACCGGCATTTGCTGAGGCTGCATAGGATTTGTCGGCGTTGCAGCCTTCGCCCTGCGATGCCTCTTCGTCTTGAGGCTTTTGCCTTTGCCAACTCCACCCATCCCAGCCATCATCCTGCCTGGAGAGTCTATACTCATGGGCGTATCGGCTTTGCCGGGCTCAAGCTCCTTTTTATCGGGCTCGAGATCTTCGGGTGGAAGTGGTGGCGGCTCCAAATAATGAGACGCAGGCCTTGTTTGACTGTGCGTGTGAAATCGCAATAATTTGTGGGCATTTTGGTAGGTGAGGGGCTTGCGTTCGAGTCGGACCGCGCGGAACCAGGCCCAGGATAAAGGTGCTGGGTTCTTGTGGCCTTCGAGAAGTTCCCAAGCAGAGACCTTTTGAGCATTATAAACTTGTAGACCCTGTAGTGAAACGATAAAAATTATCTTCGTAGAAAAAATCAAAATAAATTTGAGATTTCTTTTAGATGAGTTGCAGAATGTAATTCACAATTTGAATCTAGAATTTTGCATTTAAGGGTACATACCTGCTTTTTATCAATACTGTTAAAACCGGCAATTTTATTGCCTTTAGTATCCGTGATACAGCCAACCTGCTCACACGTGATGACTTCCATAGGTACTTTGGGTAGAGGCAATAACTGTCTCACAAACTGTATACTCTGGTTATTTCTATCGCCCAATTCTTTCTTTAATTTCTTCATAAGGTTTTGATAATATTTTTTATTCTCATCCTTTTCGCTTTGAGAATCTGAGACCAGAGTGGAATGTATAAGTGTTGCAAGCATGTCGATTACGGTTGTAAAGAGTTCAGCATTATTGTTCAAATCGATAACACCAAAGCTAACTAACTGCACGAGTAGCATTGCCCAATCATTAGTCACTGTAATATTACGCTGTATTGTATCGAAAACGCCGCCAACGAGGCTAAACCGAAGCTGTAAAGCATCCTGAAGGATTTCACGAGCTTTTGGGTCCTCATTAGGAACGCTTTTCTCGTCCTTGCTCGTTGTACAAAACTGTGATAGTTGTGAGTGCAACGACGTTAGCAAACCTAACAAATATTAATTAATTATAAAAAAACTGTAAATCTTTAAAAAAATAAAAATTTATAACGTTGAAAGAGATCGACAAACCTTCTCTTTGATCATCTTGTCCTTTCAGACACGTCAATACTAAAGATAAAAATGGTTGATGATTGAACATTGATGGACTCTTTGCTCGTCTATCCCTTCCCGTTGCTTTCGACCAGTTACCGGATTCCAATACTTGACCAGCGACTTTTAATACTCGACCTTGCACCGCACTTGGCAATTTTGAAACTAAAGGCGCCACTAACCATATAGAATCTGACCTCTTATCAGGTTTACCCGAAACTGTATTTAACTGAAAAACGTCGATAGCTGCTTTGGCCACCGTATCCAACCACTGAGATAAGTCTGCTGAATTAGGAGGAAATTGTTTGTACATGAGTTGTAGGTCTAGCCAAGACATTCTTAAACTCCACTGTTCAAGATTTTCAAGAATGTTAGTAATGTGCGTTTTTTGATCGAGAAACGCGTCAGGAGGCGTATCGGGGTAACAGATCATGTGAAGTAACCTTTGAGCCTGTAAATAATGTTTATTTATTAATTACTTGACACAAAGGTAATTGAATTAAACATTTTTTATTTAAATGAAGAAGGAAAATACCTGACGAGGAGTTAACATATTATCTATCAACATATCTTCTTGACAAAGCTCTTCTGGGTTTTGTAAACACCTTTCCAAGACCCATTCTTGACTACAAATCTGTCTCAAAACGTGCTGAGCGAAATCAGACAGTCCTTTAACATTTTCGGTAGTCATTCCAACAGTACTACTCGATGATGACATCGGCAAGTCTAGACCGAGGTCATCAGTTCCTCCTAAAATATCGCTTGTACCTAAAGGTACGAAATATTTAGAATTCATTTAAAAAAATCTATTAGCTTTTACAAAGCATTTCTGCTAACAAAGAATTTTCTGCTAAATCTTACCTAAAATATGACTAATAGACAGCTCACCGGGTATGGTGCCACCAACGCTACCAGGTCCTCCTTTACCAGCATGAGTCATTTGGGCATCAGGTTTTTTCGGAGGCTGTTTACCTGCCGTCGCGTCCCCAACCAGGAGAAGAGCTTTTAGAATACCTATCAAAGGTCCTACTCTAATGTTATTATGCGCGGCAGCCAATAAATGCCTATCACAACTGAGCTTGATGCTGTAACTGCGCTGATTACCACTAGGTAGTGGGTGTGGACTCGTGCCTACAGAGTAAAGAGCTGGTTGCGGACATTCGACTGTTTTAAACACGCGCAACAGAAGGTGACAAGTAAGTCGGGCACCAGCCTCGGCGTCTATGTCGGTATCGCCGCGACCTTCATTATAAGCCTTTGCGAGAGAAGGCAAAGCTATATGGCGCACGAAGTCCTCCAAAGAGAAACAATGCCTCGCTATGAGGATGGAGGTAAAGACGGCCAATGAATTATGAATGCTTAAATCTTGGACGTCTATTTGATTTTGTACATCTAGATAATTAGCGGGACTATTCGAGGAACAACAAAGGGCACTGAGCGCACCAAGCCACTCAGTACTGAGAGCATTGCAATAAGCAGTAAGCTCTGCACAAGTTATTGCAATATCGTTCAGCTTATCGTTGTCTGTATCGCTGCATACAGTAACAATAGCATTGCACACAAAACTGTAATAAAAAATTGAAGTATTAAAAATACAATTAAAAGATAACTAAACTTTAAATTATTACAGAAAATTACCTATAACGATTGGCAGGTGTTTCATTAATCTGCGTTGCCCATTGACGTTCAGTTTTACCACCGCGACGAGGGTTCGTCAGTATATCAATAATAAAGGATGAATTATACAAATGATTCGATGGGGTCAGGGTTAAAGGTGTGAAGTAAGCTGCCCGAATTTTCGGATTTGCGTTATTAAAAGCTTCAAAATTAAGAGACTTCGTTTTTAAAAAAGAACAGTTCGAATAAAGATCATGAAGGTGTGCCAGTACACATCGCTCTGCTGAACTGCAATCGCTCGGATTTGAAACAGGTGCAACTATTTTACAAAGTAGACTGAACACAACTGCAGTTTGCTCCGGAGAAACTAGAATTATAATTAAAAAGAAACTCATTAATTATAATTTATTATTAGTAATCTTTATTTAGGAATAATCGATAAATTTCTTTATAAACTTACGCAATAAACAGCAGTGATATCTCCTCAACACTCCTACAATATATAAGCTAAGATTTGCCGTATAATTCCTAACGAGAGTACTTTTTCTGGCATCCAACTGAGCCTCTACATCAGGCAGTTCTTTCAAAATCTGAATACAGATCTCAATCAATCCGTAAATATTAAGAGCAAGTTCCATGAGGTCGAAGAGAAAAGCAACATGTTCTTGCACAGGAAGGTAAGACGAGCCCGTGACAAAAGTGCTCAACATGTCAACAACCTGAGTGGCACACTGCCATGTAACTACGTGTTGATCAAAGTAACTTAAATTTTGGAATTTTTGTGTAATGGCTTCGAAATTGAATTCACTACGAGAGTGTTTCTTCACTTTTCCACCCTCAGCTACGTCTATACTAAATTTCTTTCCAAATAATTTACATACCTGTAAAAGAACATGGCAATAAATAATTTGTATACAAAATAATTTTTAACGTAATATATAAAATAAAAATATACTTCTTTAGTCATCTTTTTAACGACATGCCGAGCTTCATCTCTGACTTTCCCTACGCCATAAAGCAACACATGTCGTTGATTGCAATCGTGTTGACTACAAGTTTCGTCTTGGGGCAATGGAAAGTGCGTTGTATATAAAAGATGCCTACTAGGACTGCTTGGTGTTTTAGACGAATCCAAACCACCGTCGTGAGCCCCGTGACCACCTAAAGCATCGCTCTCCTTTGGACTATCTGGTGCATCCATACTGTTCTGTTGAACATCTTTGATATCCTGAAGAATCTTGTCAAGATCATCATCAATTTTACTATCGTCGTAGTCATTAGTCGCTCGCATGTGATCCTGGGAATCGAGCTTTGTCGGTTTAAGATCGATGCCTGGAAACAGACTATCTTCATCCATTGGGTCCCGATTGCTCGGCGTACTTGGTTTACTTGCTGCTGGTCCTGTTAAGTAGTACGATCAACGGTTTTCGAAGTATGTAGTGTTTCAGATTTTTCAAGAAATATTTTAAGAAGGAGCTTATAATTTAAAATTAAAATAATTCTTATAAAAAAATTAACTTACGAAATGAGAACAAACTTTAAAAAGTAATATAAAAAGTCTTTAAAAAGTTCAAATGTATAATACATATAGATCTAAAAATATTCTTTTATTTTCAAATTATAAATCCTGAATCCTAAATTTTTTTCTTTCATTTAAATAAAAGCTAGAGTTTTATATATGAATACGCTTAACATCACACATTGTTACGCACCTTGAGTGAGATCTCCCCTGGATATAAGAGTGCACATGTAAGCATCATGAGAGAAAACATCATGTCTAATAAGCTCCGAGAACAAATGCACTAAGTTCGTGAACTGTACTTTCGACTGCGGCGAATGGTTCTCAATAACTGGCGCATCCACATCTAAGAACTTCATAAGCAAAGGCTGGAAGATTGGAAGAGCTGGAGGTCCATTACCATTACTACACACACTATCCTTGTCGTCATTCTCGTTATTCTCTCCAGCAGCCTCGCTCTGCCTCTTCTCTAAGAGCTTCGCGACAGCCATGGCACGATGCTCGCCCCACCTTTCTGCACTCACAGCCCATTCACATAATATTTCGACGATGGCAGCGTCTTGCTGAGGGCTGTAATCGGTCTTGGTACCGGCGGTACCGGCAGCACCATCCACTCGTTCTCCAGAAATATTCGCAGGAACCAGAGAGTTACCAGGAGTACCTGATGCTGCCGCAGTGTCTTTTGTTGGACTCGTGAAGATCTTGGCGTACAGGGTGTCGAGGGAGTTATTTGAATCCATGCGGTCGAAACTATGCCGATCGAGGGCATCTAAGGCGGCGAGGACCTTCGTTGTCGTCATGCCTGAATCGCGTGAAAATTTTGACACACGCTCTTTTATATTTAATTCTAAAAGTACACTTGAACGTTTTCTTAATAAAAGCACAATAAAAAAAATAATAAATAAATATTTGACATTCAATTTTCACAATTGGGCCTAACTTTCTATAAAAATTTATTCTTCTTAAAAAAATAATAAATAAAATGTTCTTGTAGTAAATGTTGAAGATGAAATAAAAGTGTGAATGATGTTAAAATAAAATAATGGTTAAGATTTCTATGAACTATTTTTAGTAAATTATACAAGAAGATGGCAATTTTTGTATAGAATAAGCTGGCAATGTAATTTTAACAAAGTTGCATAAAGAAGCAGAAGCAATTCAAATAATAAAAGTGCACGCATACCGGCACTGCTTTGTTGCCATTTGTCACAGGACCAACGACTCTCTGCAGCTTGTGAACGTCCGCGAATATTTTCCTGAGCAATCTTGAGATGCCTCCTTGTCGGGTCAGCTGCACTAGCTGGTGGACTGGGTAAAGCCGCGGGTGGACAAGGAAGATAGTCTAGTGGCGAGCCATTTAGTATCGAAATAGATTTACCTTCGCCAACGTTGTTCCAAACCAATGCCGTAGGACACTCTAGAGTTGTAACCTATTAAACAAATATTTTAATGTTTTAAAAATAAATCATCTGATTAAATAAACTAAATAATCTTCTTAAATAAGAGCCAATTTTACCTGGATAATTGTCGACAGACCGTAAAGAACATCCCTGTGATGAGGGCAATTAAGGTAATCATTGAAGACCGCGTTTAATTGATTTACTATAGGCGTCGGTTGTGGCAGTTGAGCCACATCCTTAACCCCATTCACTTCACTTTTTACAGTAACAGCGGGTTGATTAACTGCCGCCACGGACGGACTTTGGGGACTACATGTAGTGTCCACATTGTTGCACATGTGTGCGATCTTTTTGCAGCAAAGGTAGGCCAGCCTTCTTGCCAGCAGTTCAGACTGTACAAATTCTTCTAAGTATTGCAACGCAAGGGGGAATAAAAGTTTAAGAATTCCGTCATCCGACGGCGCAGACTTCATTTTGTCTAGGAGGTCCAGTATCCACTGAAGAAGTTCTTGTCTATCTAATAGTCCTTCTTCCATCATGTACTTAGCTAAAATTAAGAATTTACCATTGTTATTTATTCCATTTATAGCTTACTCGATAAAAGAAAGCATAGTATTTTGTTACCTAATTGTGTACAATAATGCCATTGTTTCAGAGCCAATTTGTGATCCTCGTTCATTGCAACGGCAGGCGTGTATTGCGCATTTGAATTAGAATTAGAATTAGGAGTCGAAGGTTGGGTATTCAAAATACCATTCGTCGTCACGGATAAACCTGTTGAAGAGGTACCGTTCGTCGTGGTACCGCTGGTAGAACCACTAGAAGATGAGTTAGTTGTACCATTGGTAGTTGTATTATTATTGTTACTGCTAGTATTTGGACTGGTTGATCCATGACCACCTAAATGATAATAGTCTTGGAGTTTTGAGAGCTGGTCTTTCAAAAACTTTATTAAGGTGCCTGTCCATTCTGAAAAAATATTTAAACATTGTAAAATTTAATTTGAGAACAAAGTAGTAAAATCAAAACATTGATATTTAAAATTTATATCAATGAAAATGGATAGTTTTACCTGTCGTTGGATCTGGTAACTGTCTTTTTTTAATCTTAGCTTCTGAAACTGCTACTGTATAGGCAGAGCTAAGTTTAATAAACCATGCAGCTCTTAACATCGGCACTTGATATTCACATAACATTATAAATATTTCTTCTTTTTTATTAAAGTTTGGTGCCTTCTTAGCCAATGACATAAGAGGTTTACACCCTGACAAGTCTTTAAACCATGCTTCAATACCATTTTTAGTTCTTGCTGTCACTGGCCAAAAATTATCTTTTGGATTTATTTGCTGCCTTTTTCTTCCTGTATCTGGCATTGTAGCAAGCTCTTCTTTTTTAGCCAATATGGCATTGAAGTAAGCTCCAACTTTTGCAGCAGTAACATTGCAATTTCTGGCAGTGCCATGTTCATCAGAAAGTTGTAGAGATGTAGTGAATCCATGTTTCACATTATTAGGAGTCAATTCATCCTCTTTCTGCTTAGGCTCCTGAGGATAAACATCCGGTGGTCCTAATCTGGGCCTCTTAAGAGGCCTCTTCTCGTACAATATTCCCATCATATTATGAGTCCAAGCTGTTTATTATTACCAGGACTAAATTATCAAAGTCAATCTCATGACCCTTCAAACCACCGTATTAAAGTGGTTTTATCACCTAACAGCAACATTTTGCTTCCATTGCACATTGATCATTTCAAGTCTATGTATAAAATTAAAATTATTAATAATAGTCTAAAAAGCCACTTTGATCTCAGATCTGAAATAAAAAAAATAATTATTCAGATTAAGCAGTTAATTCAGAATGCAAAGGTTACTACTTTGTGCTTTATATCTCAATATCTCAATATGAGCAGTCAGTTATATATGTATAGCATAAACATTCAAATAAAACCGTTATTTTATACTGATAACTGTGCAAATTGCAGTAATTTAAATTTAAATGTTCTTTATTTAATGATAATGCAATAAATAAACTCATTATTACAACACACCTGAGATAAAAAATAAATCTTTAATTAAATTTCTACAGTAAATTTAAAAAAGACATTTCAATAATATAAACAAAGAAAATCTTTAAAAGTTAAAGAAGCTTCAATGCCATTATTAAATAGCTTCTATCACGAAAAGTGTTTAATTTATAAACGATAATTAATTCGTTCTATATTTCCCAACAATGTATCAGAACCTTCCCTCTCCTTTATATCCCACTGAGCATTTATTAAAAATCATAAATACACGATTTTCTACCTCAAACCACGGGAAAATTCATTAAAAACTTCGCTTCGAAGCATTCTGTGTACATCGTGAAGCAACTGCGTTTTCATCAAAGTACACCATACACAGCAACATAACTCACTGCTCCATCTAACAACCGCCACCACACCACCACCGAGTTTTCTTCCCCTGAGATAATTGCCAAAGCACGAAGCACTAAGACGGTATAATCAGCAGGGTGTCGGACCTTGGAGGGTGGCAAGCTAACTCGCTCTTCCTGGGGTGGCTTCCATGGTCGTCGTCGTCGTGGAGCGTCTCCCCTTGAAACAGCTAGCGCGGGAGTTGCGCACACAACGCTGAGCCTCTTCGACGCTGGGGCAACCGCGGTTCGCTGCTGCGAGGCGGCGGCGGGCGCTGTTCTCCCGGAGGCACCGCTGCTGGGCTTCAGGCTGTGGAAGTCCCGGGGATGAGCAGGCGACAACAACGCACGGCCAACGCCATCGGGGACTCGATCCGCGGAAAGCGCCGTAGCTCTGTCCTCGTTCCTCCTGCACCAAGCCTTCATACACGTACACCCGCAAAGGTAGTCATTTATGTGCAAGGAAGATCGTGCCTGTATAAGATAAGTAGAACAGTGAATGTGCCGCCAATGACTGTCGAGATTTAACCGATCAGCTGATGTGTCCGATGGAGAGGAGATTCTGATTGGAGCACGCGGAGCGTTGTTGCCGGATTTTTTGGACTATGCATTCCGTGCGAAAGAGCCCAGTGCACGGCTACTCGCGGGAATGTATGTATATAACTGGATGAAGTGCGCGCTGAACTGCATTGTTGTTTTTCTTGGGCGTACGTGCACTCGTTGCGGTACTTCTTAAGACTTTATTAGGGAACCAGATACTAATGCCAAGTGTTGATGAGATGCATAGCTCTATCTGTTTGAGAACCTATTTAAACAGTTTTTACAACTTTAGCTGAGCTTATTTGGTCAAGATGGTATGCTTCATTTTTTTTTTTTTGACAGGATTATAGATGCTCAACAATTATTGTTGAATTTATTCTCAAATTCCTTTAATGAATCTGATGAGTATATATTATTTTTGTTTTTCTAAACAGATCAGTTTGCTGAAAAAGTAATGAATATTTTGTTTTCTAATACAAATTGATTAAAATAAATATACTCTAAATCTTATTAGCTTCTTAATTATTTTTTAATGAAAATGAATTAATAAATATTAAATAAAAAACTACTATTTATAATTCATTTCTGTTAATAAACAGTTATATTTTTGAAAAAAAGAATATACACTAATCGAAGTATAAATTAGACTTTAATATTTTTTATTAATATATTTTGTTTAATGTAACAATAAAAAATGACTATTATTATAATTACAATTTTCTCCAAATAACTTTTCAAACCTAGTTTTTAAAGACTCCAAAAAGCATTAATCTTAATTTTGAATGAATTTTTAAACAATAAAAAAATTTTTATTTTAATGAATTTTTGCAACTATATTTTTACAGTATTATGACGGAAAATATATCTTTGTCATTTAATTAAAAAAAAATAATTTATTTTATAAAAATATATAAAACAATAATAACAATAAAAGTTAAAGTTTAGGATTTAAATTTTTTGTTATATTAGATGCATGCCGATCCTGTTCCGCAAATTTCTTACACCACAGCGCTGCATGCAGCTTCAACCATGGTTGAACGCTGAACTTTTCGAAAACATAACCTTAATTTTACACTCTGTACACACAATTCCACGAGGTCGCATCGACGCATGTGATTTGTTCGCTTGTGTAAAACATGCATCAAGAATCATTTAAGTGTAAAGTAAAAATTAGTTTTTAGACTAAAGAAGAAATACACAAACTTGTAAGTATATATCATATATTATTTTTATAATTAACTTAATTTAGACGAAAAATAATCGAGGCACATTTTTAAATTGAAAGTTTAAAAAGATTGTAAAGCTATATCTTTCGTTTTGTGCTCATAACTTGATATAAGAATTTAAGAAAATATCTTATTTTATAGAAAATTTGTATAGTAACTTCTATTTTATGTCAATGTAATTGAGCTAATAATAAATAGCTTCAAAATTTGAAGTGAAAGATTTCTTTCTTCATAAACTATTATAAATTATAGTCTATTAAAAATATAATACTAAATTAAACTCATTTTGCTTTTAACAGGCAAAAATGTCAGCTCCAGAAGGAGATGTTGTTTCTCATAAACAACACAGAGAAAGCAAGTCAGGTCGTAAAGCAGAGAAAAAGAAGTTTAAAAAAAAAGAAAAACAACCGCAAGATCCTAATCACAAAAATCCAAAAGCATTCACATTCAATTCTGCAATAAAAGCAGAAAGAAGGTTTAGACGTAAACAAGATATTGATACCAAGAAGCAGCATATTCCACTTGTTGATCGCACACCAGATGTATCTCCTCCTGCAGTAGTTGCTATTGTAGGTCCACCAAAAGTAGGAAAATCCTTACTTATACGGTGCCTTATAAAGAGCTACACGAAACATCCTTTAACAGATATAGTAGGACCTGTTACAGTGGTAACAGGAAAACGACAAAGAGTTACATTTATGGAATGTAACAATGACATAAACAGTATGATTGATATTGCCAAAGTGGCTAATTTAGTTTTGTTATTAATTGATGCCTCATTTGGTTTTGAAATGGAAATATTTGAATTTCTTAATATATGTCAAGTTCATGGTATGCCAAGAATCATGGGTGTTCTTACACATCTGGATATGATTAAGAATGCCAAACAAATGAGAAAAACTAAAAAAACTTTAAAACAACGATTTTGGACAGAAGTTTACTCTGGGGCCAAATTATTTTATCTTTCTGGTTTATTACATGAAGAATATTTAAGAATGGAAGTAAAAAATTTAGCTCGATTTATCTCAGTAATGAAATATAGACAATTGATATGGAGGACAACTCACCCTTATATATTAGTGGACAGAGTTGAAGATTTAACAGATCCTGAATTGATTAGGAAAAATTCGAAGGTTGATAGAAATATATCGGTTTATGGGTATGCATACTTTTACAATTTATTTTATTGGTTTTTTAATTATATTTTTAATGTATTTTAATTTACTTGTAGATATGTTCGTGGTGTCCCACTTAATAATCAATCTTCAATTCATATACCAGGTTGTGGTGGTTTCAAAATCAAAGATATTAGTTTCTTACCAGATCCTTGTCCTCTTCCAGAGCAATTAAAAAAACGAGCTTTAGTAGAGAAGGAACGTTTAATATATGCACCATTTTCTGGAGTAGGTGGTATTGTTTATGATAAAGATGCCATTTACGTTGAATTAGGTGGAAGTCACTCTCATACAAAAGAGGATACAGGACTAATAAGTCAACTACTTCAAACCCAGCAAACCTTAGATTATAAACTGGAACAAAGTGAAATGAAGATTTTCACAAATTCAGAACCTATAAAATCTCATGAAATTGATAAAGTTTTTGCAGAAGAGGCAATCATTGATACAGGTAGAATAAGAAGAAAAGTCATTTTTAATGATTCTGAAAAATTCAATAAAAATAATACAGATGTCAACAATGAAAGTGACAATGAAATGAATTTGGGAAAAGAATTGGAAAAGCTACAAGATACTGAAGAATTTGAACAAAACCCTGATCAAGATTCCGAAAATGAAGAAAATGAAGAGGAAGATGAGGATGAAGAAGAAGAAGAAAATGAAGAGGAAGATGAGGATGAAGAAGAAGAAGAAAATAAAGAGAAAGATGAAGAAGAAGATAATGAAGAGGAAGATGAGGATGAAGAAGGACAGAAAGGAGAAGAGATGGAAAAACCAAGGAAGCGAAATATACTTGAAAAATCTTCTCAAAAATCCCCTAAAAAAATAAAACTAGATCTTTCATCATCTAAACAAAATGGAGAAAACAAGCAAGTTTATCGTGAATTACGAATAAATCCAGATAAGCATATAAAAAACAAGATTTCAGAAGCTCTAGGATTATTGAACGATAAAAGTTCTAAAAAACTAGATGTTAACAGAGAAGATGAAAATGAAAGTTTTGATGAGTTAAGTGAAGATGAAGAAATAGATTTTGAATTGAAGCTTGATAATGATAATGAAAGTGAAGAAGAAAATAAAGAAGAAGGTAACAATGAAGATGAAGAAAATGAAGAAGATGAGGATGATGAAGATTACAACATCAAATGGAAAACAAATATAGCTCAACGAGCCAAAGAAGCTTTCTTAGATCGTCAACAATCAAATGTCAATATCATGCAGTTAGTTTACAAAGAAGACCAAAGGCATGACGAAAAAGATGAAGAAACTGAAGAGAACAATGAAGATATCGGTGTTATCTTCCGTGTAGTACAAGCAAAAGAAAATAAAAAACTTCAAGAGCGTGAACTCAAGAATCAAGAAGAGTTCGTACTCTTTTCAAGAGAGCAACCACGCAACTGGCTTGACGAGGACAACAAAGCTCAATTATTAAATCGCTTTGTTACTGGGAAGTGGAAAGATTCTGAAGATGCAGAAATGCTGTTAAAATTGGATGACATGGAGGATGACGAGGAAGTTTACGGAGACTTCGAAGATCTTGAAACCGGCGAGAAACATAAAGCTAAAACTCCTGCTTCTGCACCCGCTCCTAAAGAAATAAATGCCGAAGAAAAGGAAGAGCGAAATAAGCTTATCGAGAAAAAAAAGAAACTGAAAGAGCAATTCGATGCGGAGTATGATACTACTGACAAAAGCTATTACGACGACCTTAAAATGGAGGTAGAACGACAAGCGGAAATCAACAAGTCTGAGTTCGAAGGTATCGAAGATAGAGTCCGTGTTACTCTGGAAGGTTACCGTCCGGGGATGTATGTAAGGGTGGAAATTGATAAAATGCCCTGCGAGTTTATAACTAATCTCGATCCAAATTACCCTATAATCGTGGGCGGTTTATTACCTGGAGAAGAGAACATTGGATTCGTGCAGACACGTATTAAGAAGCATCGTTGGTACTCAAAAATTTTGAAGAACAAAGATCCTCTTATTTTATCTGTCGGATGGAGAAGATTCCAAACCCTTCCAATTTTTTCAAAATTAGGTAAGAAATTTTGTTTGTATTACTTTAAACACTAATTGTTTTACAACTTATTAAAAAGTTGATTCAAACAATGCTGACTTTCAAAATGTAATTATTTTTTATTCTACTTTAACAGAGGACAATTTGAAGAATAGAATGCTCAAATACACTCCAGAACACGTAGCTTGCATGGCACATTTCTGGGGCCCAATCACCCCTCAAGGAACGGGAATTCTCGCTGTTCAAGATGTCGCAAAAAGAGATCCAGGTTTTAGGATAGCAGCTACTGGTACAATTGTCGAGCAAGACAAAAGCACGAAAATTGTTAAAAAATTAAAGCTCACTGGTGTACCCTACAAGATCTTTAAGAAAACTGCCTTTATTAAGGACATGTTTAATTCTAGTCTCGAAGTGGCCAAATTTGAGGGTGCAAAGATTAAGACTGTTTCAGGCATTCGAGGACAAATAAAAAAAGCTGTCTCTAGACCTGAGGGTTGTTTCCGTGCCACCTTTGAAGATAAAATTCAACTCAGTGACATCGTTTTCTGCCGCACGTGGTATCGCGTAGACGTACCCAAATTCTACAATCCCGTTACATCGTTGCTCCTTCCATCGTCGCAGAAGAATCAATGGATGGGAATGAGAACAACCGGCCAGTTGAAGCGCGAACTCAACGTACCTAAAGCTATTCCAAATCCCGATAATCTTTACACTGCGATCGAAAGAGAACCCAAAGTCTTCAAACCACTTGCCATTCCAAAAAATCTGCAAAAGGAACTTCCCTACAGAGATAAGCCAAAAATCCAGCCGGTATCTGGAAAGCGCAAGTTTGAGGAGAAGAGAGTTGCTGTCATTAGAGAACCCAAGGAGGAGAACGTGGCGCGGCTTATGAAGATGATCAGAACAAATTACGCTCACAAGCAGGAAAAACTCAAAGAGGCAACCCATCAGAGAATTACTGCTTATCAGAAGAAGGTCGACGAGGAGACTGCGAAGAAGCTCAAGAGGCAAAAGGAATTAAAAAAGCAAGTGTTCCGAGATTTAAGCAAACTAGAAGCCAAGAAAAAGAAAAAGGGACTTTAACGATAAAAATGGCGATTGTTTTATAGTTTGTAAATAAATTTTAAGAAAAAAGAATCATATACTTTTTGAAACTATATTTGAAATGTGTATTTTGAAAATCAAGAAGTTCGTATAAAAGTTGATTTTTTGTTACCTGTATAAGTACTTTAGAAACATATATTATTAATATACGATTACAATTTTTTTAATTTGAATAAAACATAAAAATAAAAAGCAACTATTTTTATTTTCCAAAACAAAATATCAAATTTAAATTAATTTTTTGATTCTTTTCAAAACTTATTTTGAAATTATAAAAAATTTGAAATTCGCGCATAAAGTACGTCAGCTTCGTGATTGCGCAACCGGTTATAACGTCATTGTGATGAGCACGAATGATAAAAGCTGTAAATATAATATGGCGACGAAATTCCTTAACAATAAACGTATAACAATGGAAGAGGATTTTACGCCGTTTCTCCGCAAAGCCAACATTTTTAACGCATGACGCATCTATAATTGTCAAAACATTCTATTCATATCTCTGTCAAGTAATTAAATAAATTTTATTACATAAATCGGAGAATTTAGAAGAAAATACGCGAAATTACAAGAAATTAATTCACTGAATTAAATCGCTAGACTTTCGACAAAGTTAAAGAGAAACCCCAATAAGAATGAGATCACTGTTACCAACTTATGCGTTGACCTCGCGAATAAAAAATCAAATATATATACGTTTTTATACATACTCTGTGGGGGAGATCATAGACAATTTATGGAAACACGCCCCGTGTGTTTTTAACCGTACCTGTCAATATTAATGATGGTTAGACCGTCGGACAATTAAATAATACAAGCCTAAAGTCTGTTTAAAAAATGAACAATTAATCGTTGATTTCGAATTGTTTAATTAAGGGCTGATTGCTAAATACGTAAATGAAACTTTTTTTTTAGAACTTGCAGGTAAAATTAACGACTTTTTGTACAAAAAATTTTGTATTTATTAATTTAAGAGTAGTATTTATTTATATTCTTTGATATTTTGATTTATATTGATTTATAATTAATTTGATTATATTATATATTTAGAATACTATTGTTTTATATGAAATGACCGACATTTTTTGAGAACACAGTGTTTAATTAAATTAAAAACAAATGGAGATCAAGCGAAAAACTACTTATGATTATAGTTTTAGTCTTATTCCAAAATCAGTGCTTAAATGGAAGTAAATTTATATTCAAATGTACACATAGTGCAGTTGTGATACCATTTTCAGGTAATAATTAACCATCATGTCAACACCGGAGCAACTGGCGATTGTCCAATCCAAATTTACCACGGGTGAAACCGTCGTCATTGTATCCTTTTATAATCTAACTTTTGCATTAGGAATATAGATAGCACCAAAAATAACATGAAAAAAAAAAGAATTGTATATTTTTCTTAATTTTATTGAAAAAGGCAATGGAAGCAATGTTGATACAAGGATGGCTAAAGACAACAAGGCTTCTTGCTTTAGTAAATAAAGGTTCAACGAATGCTCTAGTCATTTTTATCACATCTCGCACACCACCTCAAGTTTACAGTGATCTTACAATAGAAAGGGTGCTGCCCATTGATCAAGATTTTCAATGTGACATTGGTAATGATAAAAGTTATCTTAATGTAAATCTATATTTTTGGCAGTGTCTTAATTCAGTGTTAATTTTAATTTAGGAACAGATGAACAAAATCAAGATGTAACAGATGTATATTTAAATGTAACATGCAGGAAAACTCGGACAATATTTGAAATGCGACCAGGTATAACAACAACTAATCTGGTTTCTGCTATCTTTCAAGCAATAGAAGGTAAAACATATATATACATATACATATAATAAGAGATAGTTATTATTTTATCTAAAAATTTATGATAATAAAATTTCATTTTACAGTATATCAAAAAAGTAAAAACCCCACAACAGACTTTTTGTGGATTCAAAAATTAACTGGAAGTGTTCGTAGCTTAGACAGTACCAGTGACCAAGTACAAAGCGGTTCAGAACCAGTAATAAAAATTTCATTAGTAATATTTTAGGCTTTTGATGAATTAAAAATTTTGTGTACCATCTTTTTATTTTTTTCAGGTCATTGAGCTTGAAAGTCCAGATTTAGTTGTATCTCGACATAATATAGCTACTGGGAAAACTCCAATTGCTACAAGAGAATCAGTAGTTCGTTACCAAATGGCATGTAAAGAAGATGATTATACGTTTACTAAAGTTTTAAGGTAGTTAAAATATATAAGTTCAAACTTTTAGTAAATTGGCAATTATATAATTTGTAACATCTGTTTAGAATATTTATTGGTACATGGAATGTTAATGGGCAGCCACCGAATGGAATAACATTAGAGCAATGGTTAAGTGGTGATGAAGTGCCACCTGATCTTTATGCGATAGGTTTTCAAGAATTAGATTTAAGCAAAGAAGCTTTTCTTTTTAATGATACACCTCGTGAAGATGAATGGAGGCAGGTTGTAGCAAAATCTCTTCATCCTAAAGCCGTATATGAACAGGTTGCCCTTGTGAGATTAGTTGGTATGATGTTAATCATATTTGCTGAAAAATCACTCTTACCACACATAAAAAACGTTTCCTGTGACACAGTAGGAACTGGAATAATGGGAAAAATGGTAATAACATTTTTAGAATAAGCTGTTTTATTTGAATTCTTTGAAAATAATACAAAAATTTCACGTTATTCACAGGGTAATAAAGGTGGAGTCGCAGTAAGTTGCTGTATTCACAATACATCGGTTTGCTTTGTTAATGCACATCTGGCTGCACATTGTGAAGAGTATGAAAGGAGAAATCAAGATTATGCAGACATTTGCGCAAGGCTAAATTTCCAAACATTCGTTCCTCCAAAAGGATTTAAAGATCACGAGTAAGGGTTTTGCTAAATTAAAACAAAAACAATAACAAATTATTGAGTAGTTTTCAATTCATTTTTTTTACCTTTCAGTCAAATTTATTGGTTGGGTGATTTAAATTACCGAATAACCGAGATGGATGCTCATAAAGCAAAGCAGTTAATTGCTGCTAATAATCTTGCACCAGTATTAGAATTGGACCAACTTGAGCAACAAAGGAAACTTGGAAAAGTGTTTTATGGATTTCATGAATCTTTAATAAAATTTAGACCAACTTACAAGTATGATCCTGGTACTGACAATTGGGATTCAAGGTAAATTTTCCATGTTTTTTTAAAATTATTATTTTTTTACTTTTCCTTACTGTTCCCTTTCAATTAATTAACTAGCCGTAATCCTCCCTCGTTAACGCTGGGTCGGTTAAAAGGATTTTTGAAATCAAATGTTAATGATTTTTTAATTAATATACAAGGAAACTCAGTCAATTTTTCGTGAAGAAAAAAAAAGAAAAACTTTTCGCTAACTGGAAAAAGAAAAGAAACTTTGCTCTTTAATTTAATAGTTTTAATTTTATTTCTTACTAACTGACAGTTATTAAACAGATTTATGCTTATTATTTGTAGTGAAAAAGGAAGAGCTCCAGCTTGGTGTGATCGCGTATTATGGAAAGGCGATCTTATTACTTCATTAGATTACCGAAGTCATCCTGAATTAAAAATTTCAGATCACAAGCCTGTCAGCTCAATATTTGATTCAAAGGTACACGTTTAAATCTGAAAAATAATGAAAGGAAAATATAATACTTATTATGTTTCTAGGTAAGAGTAATAGACGTGGCTAAATATCGTAAAATTCACGAGGAATTGATAAAAAAACTAGATAAATTAGAAAACGAATTCTTGCCTCAAGTGACTGTTGATACAACAGAAATTATTTATGAATCTTTGAAATTTTATGAGCCCTGTGTTAAAGAACTTATTGTTGCAAATACTGGCCAGGTTTGTATAATGCAAATTTTAATAAAATTAAAAATGTTAATTTTATGTTAGAATTGTAAAAATAAAAAAAAATATCTTATTTGATGTCAAGGTACCTGTGGAATTTGAATTTATCAAAAAACTAGATGACACATCTTATTGTAAAGAATGGCTTACTATCACTCCTTATACAGACTTTATAGAGCCTGGTAACCAGCCTTTTAACTTTTGTATTTTAATATCTTTATGAAACTTTAATCATTTTTATTTTTTTAAGGTCAAAAATGTGATATAAAACTAGAAATTTGTGTGGATAAACGATCTGCCTGGAAATTAAATTCAGGAGAAGATCAACTTTATGATATACTAGTATTGCATTTGATAAACGGAAAAGATATATTTATAACAGTAACAGGTAGTTAAAATTATAATAATTTAATAATAATTTATAATTCCTTATTTTTAATTATTGTTTTTTGTACAGGCACTTACGAGCGCAGTTGTTTCGGGTGTTCAATGGAAGCTTTAGTGCACATTCCAGTTCCAATTAGAGAAGTACCAGTTGGTAGAATATCAGAACTGGTGTGTTTATAAACGACCTTTAATTTTAATCTACAGATAATGAATAACTTATTTAAAAATTATAAACATTCATATATAAATTTTAATTGTAGGAAAACAGTAAGAATCTTTCACAAGATCCTTACTCTGTTCCAAAAGAAGTTTGGTTTTTAGTCGATAGATTATATCGACATGGAATTAAAACTCCAGGACTTTTTGAAACTCAAGGTGTACATAGTGAAATATTAGCAATAAGAGATTGGTTAGATATAGGAAGTCAAGATCCAATGCGTATCCTTTTAATTTTAAATTCAATAAAAATTTTGTATATTCCATAACGACAAAAAGCAATAAAATTTTCTTTAACAACAAAAATTTTAGCTGGAAGCGTGCATTCAGTTGCAGAGGCTTTGCTTTTACTTCTAGATTCTACATCAGAACCTTTAGTTCCGTATAATCTGCATAATATTTGTTTAACAGCCGCTACTAATTATTTACCATGTAAACAGGTAATAATTGCGAAATATTTATATTGACTTGTATTTTTAACATGATTCTAATTTAACAATAAATAATTATAATTTTTTTAGATCGTTATGCAGCTACCGGAAATCAGACGAACAGTATTTTTGTACATATGCGCTTTTTTGCAAGAGCTGCTAAATCATACTCAAGATAATGGCTTAGATGCCAAGACACTTGGTAAATAAAAAATTGTTTTATTGTTGAGTAAATATTTATTTAATTTTTAATTTTGATAATTCTCAAAAATGTTCTAGCTACTATTTTTGGTTCCTTTTTCTTGCGAGATCCTCCAAGAAGCAGAAGCGATAGAAGTCAACGAAGTAAACAAACTCAAGCAACTTTTGACAGGAAAAAAGCAGCTTTCGTTTATCATTTTTTAATGAATGATCAGAGTGATTTTATTGGTCGATAAATTCGATACTTTAAACATACCGAATATCTTTATAAAACTAATATATTCCTCGACAACTCATAGTTTTTATGATAATCTCAGAATCGCTATCGAAGCGCAAGAAGAAAAGATCTCAGTAGCCTAGAATGCGTATGACTGCTTTTCTATAGTTACTTATATAGATTTTTCTCACCTGTTCGTAAATAGTTCAAAAGTATGCAATACATGACTAAATATAAAGTCGCAGTGCTTAGGAGTTTTATTTTTCTTCGCATCGGCGAACCAAGTATTTTTATAGTTTTATACTTGACAAAAAAGCAAAACTAAGGGAATTATATCAAAATGGTCTTAAGTAAAGGTCGGTTTCTTCATATTCTTGTTTAATTGTATAATACATAATACTATACATACATATTCTATTTATTTATTTAAAAAAATAACTTTTATAATAAAAAAACTAAGTTTTTATATCAAATCTTCCTTTTAAAATGTGTATAATAAAATTGTTTTATTTATTTATTGTTAAATCAATTTTGAGTATGCGAAAAATTTTAAACTTTACATATCCAGTTTTACGTAAAGATGATTAATTTCTTCATACGTTATTTCTAACAAAGTCTATTTTTTCATCTAAAGCAATTAAGCAAGATAAAACAATCTGACATTTCCTTAAAAAATTAGTCAAAACTGCAGAGATTTATTAAGCCATTAGTAAAGTAAGAAATTTTTGGAATAAGTTTATTATAAAAAGATTCCTTGTAATTAATTGTAATTTTGAGATTTTTAGATAGTCCAATTTACCTGATATTAATATTACTATTTAATAAATTTAATTTGTTAATTTAATTAACTTTAAATAACACTTTCAAGCTAAGTACCATTAGTATATAGTTAGTGCTAGGCCTTTTTAAATTTTGTAATAAGTCTTGTATAATTATTATATTATCTGTTAAAAGGTATAAAAATAAAAACGAAATTTGGCGAATACACGATGTATTTATTTATTATGAAAATAAAAAATAGAGTGAATAAAATAGGTACAAACTTTATTGTTTAAATAATAATAAGCTTATAACAATTTCTACAAGTTAAGATTGTGGCTAAACGAGATTGACAGAATATTTCAAAAAATGACAAATGTAAATTCAAAAATGTCCTATATTCGGCCAAGTATAAAATGTTTTTAAATGAAAGATCTTAAAATGTCACTCAAAAATGTGAAAGTCTCAAGCAATCGCAAAACATCATATATGTACATCTGTCTAAAAGTAAATAGTAAAGATGGAAGAACCTCTTGCTTAAAAATTAAATCCTTGTTCTGGGACTGTGGTACTAGCTTGAAATTCCAGTTCACCTTCAAAATTCGTGGTTGGAACAACATTTGGATCAGCTTCCTATAATTTAATAAATTTATAACAAATTAATAAATTTTTTTTAAATAATTAAGTTAATTTATTTTATAAATTCAATCGTAGAATCAAAATTATTGAAATTAACAGTTAAATATAACTTATATACACAGATACAGTAGTACTTACAACAGAGAAGAATGCATCAATCATAGCTGCAGCTTTTCCATAAACTTGTTCATTTTGATGATTTTGTAAAGCTTCCAATTTGTCCAACCCTCCACACTCTTCAATCATTAAAGCTACTCTTTCGGCTTCACCTAATTTGTCTGCTGCATTTAAAATATTTGTAATACCGTCAAGAATGACAATAACGCATTTCCAGTCTTTTGATTCTAAAAGGTTGCACATTGGAACAAGAACTCCCAATTGGACTAATAGAGCAAGTTGTTGTACTGTGCCTCCAGAAGTTAAGTTGGTTATTGCCCATGCTGCTTCTTTTTGTGATTTGAAGTCTCCCTAAAAAATGTTGTAAAATCGTATTACTACTATTTTACTTTATTTTATTTAAAAATTCATGAATATTCTTAGAAATTTTTTATCAAGAAAATGCTAAAAACACTTACCACTCTTAATACATTAATTAAAGGTGGCAGCAACCCTGCATCAATAACATGTTGTATTTGTTCATGATTTCCAGCAGTAATGTTACTGATAGTCCAAGTAGCTTCTTTTACAATATTGAGTCTTTGGTGTTGCAACAAGGCTCCGAGATATTTCAAACCACCAGCCACAATAATAGCATCTGTTTGTATGTCATTTCCAGTAACAATATTTCCTACGGCTCGCAAAGCTGGTGTGAGAACTGAGACTTCACTAGAACCAAGTAGCTGAACTAATTTTGGTGCGATACCAGATTCAATTACTGTTTGAATTTTGTTGTTTGGACCATCAGTGAGATAAGAAAGGGCCCAGCAAGCATCACCTAAAATAATACGTAAAAAACATTTTTTATTTCACGTGTTAGAATATTATAATTTGATAAGTAAGTAAAATTACCAAGGACTTCTTTGTCATCATGACTCAGAAGACGATTTATAACAGGCAGTGCGTTTTGTACAATTTCAAAGGGCGGTGGCGGATTCTTATTTCTACATAAATTTGATAAAGTCCATACAATATTTCGAACGAAAGAAATTCCTGTTCCAGGAGTTATTAGATCTACTAGAAGAGATAACGCTCCTTCATTAAGAACCATATCTCTTGCTTCAGGACCATCGCCAGCAATGTTACCCAAAGCCCAAACAGCTTGTTCAGCGACGTTTGTGAATGGAGATTTTAACAAAAGGACAAGTTTGGGAATCGCACCATGCTTAATAACTACTTTCGTTTGTTCAGATGTGCCCGATGCAACGTTAGTAAGTGCCCAACATGATTCAAATTGAAGTAGAGGGCTGTAAGAAAAATAAAGCTTTGATATTTCTGGAAATAATTTATCAATGTTTATATATAACTAAAGTACTGTGGATACCATTGACTTTTTTCTAAAAATGACACACAAAGTGGAACAATTCCTTTATCAATCAAATCATTTATAGGTGGATTTCTTTCTCGACTAAGCATTTTCCTACAAGCTTGAGTGGCTTGGAGCTGAATAGTTTCATCATTGGTCTTCATTCCAGCAACAATTTCTTCAATGCTCATGGTAACAACAGGTGACTTTTGGTCACTAGGCGGACTAAGTGGTTCATCAATGTCGCTGGTGATGTTTCGTCGCTTAAGCAACTGATTATCTTTGTTAGCTTTGCGAAGCTCAACAGATACTTCATTTCTTCTTCTCCGAGCTTCCTGATATCCCAATAAATTTTATAAATTTATATAATATATACTATTAATACATTATTTAAATTATAACAATAATTTAAACAAATACTTACATCAGTTTTGCCTTGGAACTTAAACTTAGATATGCGATTATAGTTAGCCATGTCTGAAGCTGGCATATTGACTGAAAAGTTGAAATATAAAAAAAATTACAAATTTAAAATAATACTAAATTACTTTATTCATATCATTATATTAATATTAGGTTATCAAAATGAGGTTATAAATATAAAACATTTAGATAAAAAATCAACACTTTAATGATTTTAATAATATCAATGATTATTATACAACATTTTTTTATGATGATCACTTTTTGACAAAATTAAAATTTTAAAGAGTGCAACAATTTGAAATATTTATAAAAATATTTTTTTTATTTATAATAAATTATTTGACAATTTATTTTATAATTAAACGTTTGTATTTTAATTAATAATAGTAAATTTAAAACGATTTCCGACGTTTATCCAAAGATTGCTCGGATCTTGAATAATCGTTAAAAAAATAAAAATTTTATTTAAACTTATAAAAGTATAAAAAAAATAAAATGTAGCACACCTTGCGTTGAAACTCAATCCTTTAAAAAACCAGCAAATTATTTAGCGCGGGACTGAAACACATAAAGGGATTTTAAACGAAAAACCGTTAGGGAAATGCAAAGGTCAACCTTAAGCGTGCAACATAGATGTGTAAACATACCCAAATTTTCCCAACTAAAAAAGGACAAAGGACTTCCTTTCCTTCAAAATAATTTGATTACGCACAATCAACAATCAACAATTCTAAACAAAAATAAATCGGCCCCAAGCAAAACCGCGCGATTCTTTTAAAATACAAAAATCATGGGACTCTCACACGACTTGTACCACACATGCTTAAAATTTGTAACCGTCAAATCATTCAAATGTATCTTCCTCTTTTATCATCTTTTAAAAGCAATGACATATTATACGTATGAAAAATAAGGCTTTTTCAACTCACCTTTTTGGAATTCGCTATCGAGCCTCCTTAATCGGTAAAATGAAGAAGTAAAAATCTTCAGAGAGGGTAGTGCGAGGATAAGCGTCGGCTCGCGCAAAACGGCACAACGAATGTGTACGATGGCGAAGTCGTTTTAGCAAACTGGAGGGGAGTGTCGTGACGCCGTGACGGTGTGTCCTATATAGATTTATACAAACTGCTAGAAATCCCACCGCGTCGCTACTGGCGTTGCTAAGGCAACTAATACTTTAAATTACGTTGTTTTTTTCAATGAATATATTTTATAATAAAGAATAAAAGTTTTAAAGTTGAATATAAATAATTTAGATTTTCATTTTCTAAAGTTTTTTAAGCGAAATATTTTTCTTTTTTCATGTTGAGATTTTTTAGATTAAATTATAGTTTCGAAAATCTGAAACTAATAAGAGATTTAAAAATAATTTTTCAATGTTTAAAACTTTTGAAAACAGATGAAATTAATTGGGCGCGTTAATTTTTAAAGCAGCTAATCGATAAGTAAATATTACGAATGCAACATATAAGAACATGATTGGTTATAGGATATCCAACGTTTTTGAAAATAAAATTTTTTAAAAGTATAAGTATAAAAACCCAGCTAGGTAGCACAAAATATCTTTTTGATAACTTAAACATTTCTTTACGACCAAAATTTGCCTTAAAGGTGTTTAAAGGTCTTTCAGAAATCTTAAAGAAATCTTTAAGGCATCAGTGCTAGCAGGGAATATAAGTGAAAACGTAAATGTCAATCTTTGTAGATATTTTAATTGTTGAAAGAAATATTAAGTATTTTTGTCTTCTATTTTTTATTAAAGTTTAATTATTTTTATTATTGAAGTTTTAAGTAAGTAACTCTCCTCTGATAATTTCCGATAAAATGCATACTTAATTTTGGTATCGAAAAATGCCGTTGCGATATTTACGGGTAAAATTCAAAGCTTCGGGGATGCAGATCAAGTGTGTTAGTAAAGTGTTTTAGTGTATATACATCCAAGAATATGTGTTATTTGTTTATTTTTTAAAATTACTAGAATTAAAAGGATGGGAATCAATGGATTTGGCTTGGTTTAATAAAATAATAAAAATATCAATTAGTAATAAACCATGTATTGAACTATTGATAGAAATTTATAAAATAAATGCTTAACAAACATTTTTAGAATAATATCAGTTCCATTTTGCATATACATTGTACATGATAATATGTGAAACTTACATGTAAGTACTATACAAATTTTTGCAAGTATATTGCAAATTAGTAATATAAATTCATAAAATACATAGTTTGTGATGTACTGTTGTGCAGTGATAACTATTATATGTTAAATGGAAGCCTTACATTTCTATTTAGTTACAAATAATTTATAATATAAATACATATCTTCACAATTATTTATTTGTATAATCAGTAATTTTCTTAAAGTAAATTTTTATAGTCAATAAATATAACGCATTAGTTTTTTCTTAAAATTAATAATGAGTATTGAGTAAAATTATAGACCCATAATTGTTATCAGTGTCGCAAAATTCTGTAAAGACTTTTTTAAAATTACATTTGATTTGATAAAAAATTAAATAAATAGTGCTTAGAAAAATTAAATAATATAAGAATAAAATATTACATAAATTTAAAAATATACCCTTTTATAAAAAAATATATGTTAACAGAGATTTAAAAATTCATGTACATTATGTGCTTTCGTAATAATACTAAAAATATAGACGGAAAAAGCGAATCATAGTACATTGATTGTTTGTATTAAAAGTTAATGCTTTACTTTACTGACTTTGAAAATTTAGCTCATAAAAATTTGGAAGCCTTAGAATATTAAATCTTACATATTCTGTATAAACAATCATGCAATCTTTGAGGTACAATTTTTGTCGAGATTTTTTTACAATTCTTCAATAGGATCATTACGCCTAAATTATTAAACCTTTGCAGTTTTAAAGTTAATTTTAAACAGCAGCTATTAAATATAAACGTTTTACAAAATAAATTAATAATTTCATACTTCAATAAAAGATAAAGTTTCTTTGGACACCATAATTAACTACTTTTGAATTGACAATTGACCGATTATCAAAACAGGCGAGTTATGGCGCCGTTTATAGTCTTCATTTAGGCACTTTTAGCATTATAATTAAATGCATGATTAAAAATCGTATATAAATTTTTTACCTGTATCTTCTGTGTTTTAGGTAAACGTCATTTTTCATATAATCCTAACGATTGTTTTTAACATAAATAGTTCAAGATATAAATAATTACGCGATGCAAGATTCAACGGTCTTCTTCACAGCATCCCTAGCATATGGTATATATGACAAAGAATACCATAACATTGCTAGAGACTGAATAATTATAAATAATAAGGCAAGACCTGCATTTTTAAGCTGAAAAAGAAATATACATATTTTAGATTATTTTTATAAATAAAATATAAATTAATAATTTATTAAAAACCCAACATACTCCAAAGGCAGCATAGAGGGTCAATCCAAATGCTACAAAAATCATTATAGTTGCAATGACTCGTGTTGGTGCAAACATTTTTTTTATCTGATTTACTGGTCCCATCAAAAAACATGTACTGGAAAAATAAAAAAATAAAATTTGAAAAATCCTTTGCATTAGAAAAGATTAACAAAAGATATATTATTTACCTTGCTATTGAGATAATGTTTCCAAGAGTGTAAAAGATTGCGTATATTGTTAATCCTCCTTTTAGAAATAATGCGAATGAGCCCAATATAGACAATAGAATTCCAATGATAAAACAAATCACAAAACCTTTTATTCTTGTGGTTTTACTTAATTTCATTGTATCCTGCACCTAATTAATTAAATATAATTAATACTTTGATTTTGATTTGTTTATTATCAAATAAATTTCAAGTCTTACCATGAATTCCACGTCAGACTTGTAAAAGAAGTTACAATACAGATTTAATAAAAGCATAAATTGTTAGTAACAATACTTTAATACATATAAAGTTTACATTCACATAAACATATATTTTTAAATAATTAATTATTTAATAAGGCATGTTTTATTTTAAATACTACAAGCATTTATACTTTAATTTAAGAATTTTATCAAAGCTTATTGTTATATGTAAATATTAAATTGATAACATTTAATGTAAATATTAAACAATATGGTACACTAAAGTAATTAGTAAGATTAAGCTGCAAAGAGTATTGAAGTTATTAGCATAAAGGAAGTGTTAAAAAACATTAACACTTTGAACAGCAAAAATAGTTAATTGCTACCAGCACTGATCCAAATCATTATACATGCAATTTATAAAAATTACCTGTTGGATAATGCCATTCTGCTCTTCAGCATTATCTTCTTCCCCATTAAAAAAGCTCCTCAACTTATCCATGCTTTTTCCTCAAAATTGCTCAATTCCTAGACAAAGAACAAAATCTCGAGTCAGACGCGAAAAGCGCGCAATGCCAACTAACGGCCCTCAAAGTACGTTAATTATCATCCAGCAACAGGTGACGAAGGTCTCGATAGAATTCCCCCCAGCGCCTCGAAATTTCTTGGCAATTTTAAATTACAAATCACTATAAATATCACGCATTACGCGATTTCCTTCCCAAGGACGCAATATTGCTCGATTTTGCATTTTGCGCTGTAGGTCAATTTCGATCGAACTTAATATCAACAGGTTGAGATGATGAGTAAAGCGGAGCAGCAACAGCTGCACTGCAATGGATTTCACGAAAAGAATGATTGCAATAAAGATACTTACGTGTGTGCGGTTGTGCGAATTCAAATGCTATCGTCGCGTGACACCTTGGCGAAAGGAAAAAAAAACACGTGGCGCCTCGTTTTTGTCTTTGGGTATTCAACGCTGAATAGGAAAAATATTTAGTGGGCGGTGAAAAATCGTAATAATCAACATTGCATGTGTTCTCATCGTTCGTAAACACTCAAGCAATTGGTTATGTTGACTCTTAAGCCTTTTCTCTTTCTAATTCTCTTATCTCTATCTCTTTTTTGCTCGCTTTACTGCTTTGTTTATGTACTCGCCAGATGGCAATGACATCGGGTTTTTTAAATGTTTTTAAAATAAAATTTATAGTAGGTTTGATCGAAATAAAAAATTTAGGTAAAAATCATTCATATATGAATTTGCATGATGTGATATTGTAGTAGTGTAAAATAGTGATTGAATATGTTTCTATTTAAAACTTGACAGTATTAAATTATGACATTTAAGTAATAAATTATAATTATTCTAATAAAAACCAATATTTTTCGATAAAAATTTTGTATTAGATATTTTTTCATTTTTTTACAAAATTTTTGCAAAAATTTACTTAAATATAAATACGTAAAGCTTACTGATTTAAAATGTTTATAAAAAACGTTAATAAATAATTACTAATTAACCGCTATTGCTATTCTAAATTCTTATTTTCATTAAGAATCTGAATATTTTTACATAATTTTAAAATTCGGTTTTCTGTACTTCTAATTATAATTTCTTGTTGTACATAACATATTGATTTTATCAAGGACTATTTTTATTTATTAACCATATAATATATGTCATTATCTAATAGCTACTAGCTTTTTACAAGTAATTTTTCTATTTATAGAATTTGAATTTCTCCGAGTTCTGATTACTACCACTGTAGGCGCTGTAATCATTCTTCTCTCAAGTCTTCCGAAGTTCCGATGAAATGATTTGTTTTGATTTTTGATAGCAAAATACCGCAATCGTAATAATACTCTATTTAAATTATAATTGCATCTAAAAAAAACTTCCCAAAAACGGATTTATGTTGATTCGATAGACTAAACGTTTTCACAATATAATTACGAAAATGTGAACGTGATCATTCAAGAATGCTATTAAAATAGTCAATCGTAAGTAGTGCTTTACACTGTATTTTTAAGCTGCCCTAAATTTTCTAAAAATGAATTTGCAGGCATTCTGTACTGGTTGAAAATGTTGTATAATATTTTAAGCTGTTATTCACCATGGTTAGATGTTTTATTCCACTGGAACTTAAATATTCCTTTGCAGCTTCAATTAAAAGTGCACGAAAAAAATAACTTTTTGAAAAATAAAGGACAGAAAGTCAACGAAAAAGTTTTACTTATGTATATGATTTTTTTGTGGACTGTACTTTATGCTGTTTACAAAAAGTGCCTCAATGTAAGTGAATTATTTAATTTCATAAATCATAAATAACATAAAATGTAATATATTATTGTAGGTACACTTCCGCAATGCAGGTTATGCTCTGATCCGTAGAAATCGAATTTCTGATGTTCTATGGAGTGGTGGATTTACTAGTATTATCATTTTATACATTAGTTTTTTGTGGGACTGGCTTTTAAAACCAGAATTATCTGTTATTATTTTAAGGAGTTTTTATATACATTACACTGGAATTTTAATCTTTGTAACTAATAGTTGGTTAAGAGGAATTTCAAATTTTTTATTTATGCTTCTTATTTTTGGACTTTCTCGGCAAAGGTAAATTAATAAATACATTTTACTTTAATGTAAATACAGCTTTATTTTATATAAATTTTTTTACGTAAAAATTAAACTTCACAGTTTGCAACCACCAATCACCAGTATTTTCCTACTAAAATCCATAGATGTATTGATGTTGGATCTTTGTCGGTTATTATACTTAAAGTGGCCAAAGAAAGCTAAACAGATTTATTCTAAAAGCTTTTACACGACATATTGTATACTTTGGTAATAGAATTTATTATTTAATTTGTAAATAGTTTTACTTTATATAATTATACTTTGAAAATTTATTTACTTTGTAGGAGTTATTTATATTTGGTACATATTCCAATGAATTTAGTACTGCCTTATAAATATCAATCACTGAATGAAAAACTACTACTTTGTCTGTGGCTTGCCACTCAATACTTAGATTTTGTAAGTATTGTAATAATAAAAAACTTTTCTAGTAATTATCAATTTTAGTAATTCAAATAATTATTATATAATAGGTTGGATTTGATTTAATCAAGCATTTTAAATCACCACAATTGTTGGAGCTGTGTCTGTTCCCCTCTCCATCTGCTGAAACTATTCATTTAACAAAAATTTTAAATAGTCAAAAGAAAATACTAAACAGGTGAATTAATGTCCAGCTTAAATATTATCATATTCTTGCACATTTTCTTATAATTATTTAATTTTTTTCAGTAAATCAAAAGAAATAGTATTACCTAAAAAAGAATTATGGCAAACACTAGTTTGTAAGTAAAATAAAAAAGATTTTAGTTTTTAAAACAGTCAATTATTTATGTAATTAATAAATATTTATTTTACAATATTTCAGGTGCAATGACTATTAAGAAAAAAATTAGCAGGCTAAGAAAATCTAAACAGCAAATGAGACTAAAGAATTCACCTGAAAAAGAAGCTAATGAGAAAAATGACTCGTAAATTTTAAAAATTAACTAAAATCTTGTACAAAATGTAAATATTAAAATATACCTATTTTTTAAATCATACTATTTATTATACATAAACATCTTTACATACGTACCTTTAAGTTATTGAAAGTATTTATAAAGAATCAAAATAAAAGTATATATATAAAAATGACTAAATTAATATATATAGATAACATGATCAGTATTAACAACAAAGTTTCCTATAACGTGAGAAAAGATCAAATTCAATTTTAACACATTATAATAGTTTCGTAATTTCATTTTTCCAATTATAAATTACAATAACGTGAAACATATTGTAACATCTCATAACATCTCATTTTAAAAGAAAATCTGCATTTACAATATTGAATTCAGTTTTAAAACGCAATAAAATTTTACAACGCCAAAGTGATTGAAAGATTATTAGTATCGAAACTATTTCACTATTTACCTTTATTATTAAACGCATGATTTTTAATATTAATTTGTCTTCTTTTATGTAATTATAAATCTAGTGATAATTATTATTATGTAATTATATAGGAATAGTGGTACAAAAAGCTCTTAAACTGCTAATTCTTTTGGATCTTTTTATATACTTGCTATAATGCTTAATTGAAATTAAAACAATTTAAACTATACAAGTTGTAATTATTAAAAATTAAGTCATTTCTCTATTCGCGTTGTACTTAATAGTCAAATTTAAATAAATCAAACCATTAATCATATTCATAATAAGGAAAAATCATAATGAGAAAAAATTTAAGTCATCGATTTAAATAATTTAATCAAGCAAGCCGACATAATTTAAAAAAACAATAGTATATTTCCCGAATTCTGCTTTATCAATAACCAGAAAATTAAAAAAATTTTATTTAATCTTCAAAATCCCATTTCAACAAGTGTGCAAATAAATCAAAAGCACATAAGACGATGAACAAAAAAAACGCCTCGCTCCATCGATTTTCCGTGCAAAACAAGTGGATTATCCTCCTAAGACATTCGTAAATCCGCAAATCCAAAGCCCCCCCCTCATTTACCCCGAAAGGAGCAAACGCCTCGGCAATTAATCTTTCATTTCTCTTATCAAGCCTCACCTACGTATCGCGAGTAAGTCGTCGTTTATTCACGGATTTCGAAGTATCAGCCGCGTAACGATTACGAAAAGCTGCGGCCCGCGTCGCTTTGCTCATATTACGATGCGCTTGTCGGTTCGTGTATGCAGTCGCGAGTCGGGCCAGAAAACTATAACAGGCTTATGTAAAGAGTTTATTATCGCTTATGCGGGGCGATTTCGGTTGCTCGAGCTAAAGTTGCGGAAAAGTACGGTGCTGTTAATGACTCGTGAATCGATGTGCAAATACGAAGTAATCCGGTTAGAAGATTTAAACAGCTGTGGAGGGGCCTTTATTACAGAAACGGTGAACGACAGTGGGAACAAATGCGGATGATTTATTGTATTTTATATATTTTAAAGAGGGATATTTTTATAATAAAAGTTGATTGGTATAAATAGGGGAAAGACGGATAGACTTTTGTTAGAATGAGGGAAATCATCTATCACAGACAAAAGTGTAAGCTTTTCTAGTTTCTACGGCATTGTGTAAATATGTAAGTATAAATTCATGTTATAGTATTACAAAATAAACGTGCATATTATTTATTAAACTTCTTTTTAACTCTTTCATCGCGCTAATAAACAAAGCTCCCATGCTTCCAATAAAAAAAAAATCAGAACATTGAACCTGTAACATTGCCAGGTTTCGATCGCAAATCGAAAAAAGGGGGTGAATCACATGTCGCGACGTCGCCTGTCCCGAGCCGTCTGTAATAAAAAAATAAAAATTTGTCGATATAACCGTTCAGCCGCCTATTTGCCGAGACTCCACTCAACAACATGCACAATTAAACGAACAAACAGCGCTTATCAGTCACTTAAATAATGTCCATCAATAATTACACCAGACGTAGATTCGCACGCGCCTGTCTCAAACATATTGCACCACTTCGAGTCAAGCAGCGCTCCGAAAATACTGTGCAAAGAAAAGAGAAAAAAAAACCGATTCGACACGATCGCCGCGTACATCGATCGATTGATCAAAGAATCACAGCTCGCGTTGTAAGTACACCTAAGGTGGTCAGGGGCGATCAACGCGCCGGCATTTCGTAAATGTGCAATTATCCGCGGGGCAATCGGAATGTGCGCGTACGTACATGCATCCTCCGAAGACACTAATTTCTCGTGGCTCGTTCGCTTTCTTTCGGCACAGCCTTGAGAGTCAGCGCGACGCCGCGCAACGAGAACGGTAGCGCAATTGTCGAGCGCGTTTCTGCGGGCTGGTTATTAGCGTTTAGCGCGCGTGGAAAAGACACGAGTTGTTGCGGCGCGGCGAAATTCGCGCGAGAATGAGAGATCGCTGGTTTTTGGCGAGGGCACCCAGTTTTGTAAGGCTTTTGGAGCGCGGCGTGGTGCAATGTAAGTAGAGGCAAGATGTTTTGGCTGGATGTTATGTTGTTGTCGAAATTTTGGGTTTTGTTTTGTTAGAATTTTTTTTTTTTTTTACAGTTTTTTACGATTTTGTATACTGATCGTACAAGTACTAAAACAAAAATTATTTTTATTTCCCGCGACTCTTTTTTTTAATTTTACTTTTATCGTTAAATCTTGGTTTTGCGAAATTTTAACAGACAGTACAACAATTCGAAATACTTATATTGTGTAAATACATTACGATGCCAAAACAGTTGGTGCAATATACCTTTTATATAGCGAGATACAGTTTACATTAAATTGAAATCTTCCTTTACGAATTTTTTTGTCGACATACTTATAATAGAGTTACAAGGTCTAAGTTCATACCTTTATGCCTCTTAAATTATCTACTACATATTTTAAACACTTAATTACAGATTAATTCATTTAAAACAATAAAACTCCTAATTATCGAATACAATTTTGTAAAATATTAGTTACTAATGTTATTCGACACGCATCAAGGTATGCAATAAATTCCTTTTAAAACTTGTTAATAATAATTTATTATGATATTACGATTCCATGCTCGTTTAACTAAGGTAAATACATTTTTAATGATAAACATTAATAATTATATAAAATTAAAAATTACGATTGATGAGTGGTTTTTGTACTTTTTGTGTGTACTAATTACGCATTAATTGTGTTGGAATTCATTATAGGACAAAATAGAATCACCACAAATTTGGATAAATAATATTAATATTTTATCTTAATTTACATAAAAATTTATAGTTTCTTTTTTAAACATTTCTTTAATTTTTTCAAAATAACTCAAACTCGCAGTATGTTTAGTTTCGAAATACCTTTATCATTTTACCTGGTTATCATTTTTCAAGACAATTTAAGGTAATAAAATAAAACGCGTTTTATTTTTATTACCAAAATTGAGTAACTTTGTATTTTCATTGTTCTAGTCTGATATACACAGTGTTTTAAATTGTATTCATTAAAATTTACAAATAATATATTTTATTAAAACAAAAATGCATCTTCTGTGGAAAAAATCCATTCAAGCATTCTAAAAAATGTAACATGTTCTATACATCTAATCTAACTAGTGCTTCTCAGAAAGACAGATTTAAGGTTGAAAGGAAAATAATCTCGTTTAACGACATCATAAAGTTTTTTTTAATTAATATTATATAGCTCATTCATAAAACCTATTATGAAACTAACACCTTTTTTTATTCGCACATTAGTAATGTTATCAAATAAATACGTCAGTACACTTGAAACTAAGACTAAATGCGTAAACCCATCATTGTCAAAAGTAAATATTAGTTGAAAAATTATTTTAAGGAAATTGAAAAATCTGGATAGTTTTTCAGGGAAAACCCATGTACTCGAGTCGAACGCTTTTTGAATAAGTAACTAATATAGATTTTGAGTACGTCGAAGTTTATTGTTTTTGCTATTGTAATAGGTTTTCGCGAGTAAAAAAATGGGAAAAACAGAAGTTAACTCGTTCGTTCGAAAATCGTAAAACGTACACAATTATCTATCAATTTTTCAAAATCCCAAATAATTTAAGAAGAACAAATTACAAACGCAAATACAACAAAATAATTGTCGTAAAAACCAGCACTCCCATTCCCGACATCAACCTGCTACCAATTATTATCCTTCGCAATCTTGAATCACAAATCTCTTACTTACAGACCTCATCTCACTCGAATCAATTTTCATCTACTTTTCTCGACTCGACATTCTTACTCGTACCGGTCATCGAAACCTCGCGACACATGCGGTCAATTAATAACCTGCGAAACCGCAGCTTACGCAGAAAAGGGGGGAAGTACGAGATCGAGGTGTCCCCCTAAAAAAATCGGTGGTTTTCCCGCGGCGCTCGTTCTCTGACGTCCGCGCGCTGCGCTCTTTCTCTCGCGCGGTGCGTGTCCGCGTTTTTCCTCGGTGGGGCGCGGGCTCGGGAGAACGCGCCGCGCAGGTATAACGCACACGAGCCGGGTCCAGTCGTCTTATAGATAGACCGCCGCTCGTCTCGCGGCTCTCTCCTTCCACGAAGCGGTGCGCCTGCCGAGGATATATTTAAAAGAGTCCTGCGCGAGATTGCGGGAGACGAGTCCGCGCCGGTGGTTAGGGCCGCGAGGAACTCGGAGTCGGAACTTAATTTTGGATCGAGGCGGCTTTGTGAATTTTCGAGAGATTACGGAGAGTTTGCCGGGGACTGAAATTCTGTTTTGTAAATTGAATTTTGAGATATATACTGCTTGAATTTTTATCGTGGTGATCTTTGGTGAAGTTGGATTTTGTTTTGCTGCAGAAATACACAATGGGTACCAGAATACTTATCTGCCTGGTGCTTCAGATAATCATTCAACGGTGCCAATCCAGTAAGTAGGCTTATGTTATTTTTGTAATACAGCTTTTTACAGTAATTTTTAATTTTATTAAATATTTCATACTTTTAATTTTTTTTGAAGAACAAAGTGATTTTAATTATTGAGATTTCTCAATAATTCATGTAAATTTATTTTAAACGCTTTTCTGACATGTGTTTATCGTTTTAGTATTAAAACTAACAAAAGCTAAATTAAATAGTTTAAAAAACAACAATAAGTCTTTAAAAATCAAATACTTTATAATCTAAATACAGACGCACTTAATGCAAATTCTTTTAAGTGAATAAATGGAGTTAACTTAATAGTTTAAGCTTTTTCGCAAAGCGCAACAAACGGAAAATTGTGTTGTATCATTCAAAGTAGTTAATAGTCAATTATGAAAATGAAATAGCCCTGGTTATTCAAATAAGTTTAACCGTTTTATGAATTGAAGAACCCTAAAGAATTTCCTTCCTGTAGACGGATCTGCGGTTCAGAAATATACGTTGAAAGAATGAAAATTCAATAGATTTGTTTTAAATTTAATTAAACTTGATTTTCGAAGAACATATTGTACAAAAATTCTTTTATTAGCATATTTCTTTACTCTTTTTTTTAATGATTTTTTAAATTATTATAATAATATTACATAATAATAATTGTTACTTCTTTTATAAAAAGTGCAAAAACTTGCTTTTTTTTTAAATATTAAATAACATAAATGATTATGTACCAAAATAATTACTAGTTTTTTAATCGCAGTTTCATAATTTTACGGAAGAGCGATGATCCAATTCTTAACGCAATGAATGCATCATTGAATCATACTTACGAGCGCCAATTGACAATAAAATTATTTAACATATTTAATATATAACATTTCCCCGCCAATTACCAATATACATTCGCGCCCAATAACCTCTGCCATCCGTCCAGATCTCATAGTATCGAACTATCAACGGGATCCAGTCTGGGTGGAACCAGGGGACGACGAGATCGACGAAGTTGACTGGTCGAGGCACCCCTGCAGGCGAGCCTGCAAGAATAACGAGCAGCCGAAGACGTGCCGCTACAAGTTCCGCATCGAGCATTATTTCACCATGAGCCGGGCCTGCTACGACTGTCCCTACAACATCACCGACTGCTTCAGGCCCCATTGCGTGCCCGCCGACGGGGTCGACCGGCCCCTCGTCGTCGTCAACCGACAGATGCCCGGACCGGCCATCGAGGTGAGTGTGTTCGCGGGGAGATAAGATTGCGAGCTTTGCTCGGGGAAATTCGGGAATTCTGAAAATTCGGATATAGCTCTTTTTGGGGCCTCTGTGGAGGCTGTAAATCGGTGGGTTTAGGGGTATTTAGTTTTTGATAGAAATGCAGTGATAAGGGAGCTTGTTTGAGTTTATTCTGCGATAAGGAAATTAAATAGTAAATTTGACGTTGGTATACATGAAAAATGCTTGAAAAATTATAGAAAAGTTCATGCTTTTTATAACATACTTTTCATTTAAAATTTGAAGAATTTTGCTCGCAGCAGATTGTTAGAAGCTGAAGCTAAGCTAAAAAAAGGTTTATTTTTACTGTAAATGAGATATATACTGCGCACACTAACGTCAAAAATCTTTAAAATTAATTAAATATAATGTTAAATCTGAATAAAAATTTGCGAAATTTTATCATTAATTTTTTTATATTTTTAAACGCATAAAATATCTTCTAATACTATAAAAAAAAAATGATTCCCGGTAAAAAACGTTTCGCAAGATGAATAGCATTTCTATTCAACACTTCAATGCTTTATGGAAGGTTAGACAGTTAATATCTCATTATTGAGGATTAAGCTTGCAAAATCAGTTGGTGGTTTTGAAGTGTAAGTTTAAATCCTTCAATTTCTAGAAGCTTACAATGACCTTTCCCGTATTCCTCCGCGTTATGTAATGGAGAAACTTGTTGCAATTTAAAGTGCGTACCAGCTGTGTGACAGCTAATTTCGATTTCCAAAACCCATGAAAGATATCGATGTTTTCTCCAGTTCCTGCGCCGGAATACACGTAACGTTTATACAGTGGACAAGAGTGAAATTATTATAAATGTCCATAACCGTTTAGATTAATTCTCACTCATTATCTTGGTGCTAAACTTATTTTCTTCGAGGAAGTTGGCGCACTTTAAATGTTACGTCAATGTCAAGCATATTTTTTTTTAAAATGATAACTTGGTAAATTTAAATAACATTCAAAAGTACAAAGATCTATAAAATTATATGTTTTGAAAATATTTTAATTAATTGCCTTCAGTCTAACAAAAGTTGATATTGCACTACTTTATTGATATCAAATACTATTGGTGTATTTTACACTTAAGAACATATTAATGTCTAATTGATATAAAACACCTAATCTATATAAATCGATTAGAATTAGAATTATTCTAACTCACTAGACTCTGACGTAAGTTGCTCCATGAATCCTATAAATTATTAAAATAAATCTAGTTTTCGCGTAGCATTCATCTAATTTAATCAGCTGCTAATGTGCTAATTCGATCGTTTTTCTGCAGCATTTGTTTCCAAGAGATTTACAAGTTTATTCATTAATTCCTTTGCGCCGACATGTCAAAAACCACATCGAACGCGATCTTGCATTCTTATATGCATTGCGTCATTATATATATTATAATTCTCGATACGTCACCAGTAGAAACCGAAATTTATTTTGAAAATTAATTTTAATTAAATGTTTGAACTTGAACATTATTAAACATTATAAATTTAATGAAATTTAATTGCATTCTTTCAAGTATTTTTAATTGTACTTCGTATCTTTAGGATCGCCAGCCTGGAATAAAGCCATATAATCCTGCGTGCAACAACAATAATTTCCCATCCTCGATCCAGTTACATAAAGCCCCTTAACAATGTAACTCTCCGATACCTCGTCGGATCTCCGGCTGCTCCTTACAGCGTAACGTTCGCTCGGCCAAACATTTGCCTCCCATTAAGCCTGAATTACCTCCGAGCCATCCAATACCGCAAGAGCAATAAACGGCCGCGTAAAAACTCGGAAAAAACAACAACAACAGAACTCGAATCGTTAGAAAATAAAAGCGGAGAGCCCGTAAAGCATCGCGCGGCGCGTCACTGCGATGGCGGAAGTAAAAAACACCGTTTCCTACCGGTTTCGCGAGTCGCGAAATCGCGCGCAAGGAAGGTCAAGTTTCCTTCGGAGGCGCACGACCTTCCGAAGGTCCCCTTTCGCTTCTCGCTTTTATATTCGCTTCTTATGGACCGCCGCTTCGAGTCGCGGCGGAAACTGCTCTCACGGACGAGAGATCGCGGCGATTTGCGCGCGCAGAAGTCGCGTCTCTCTCTCTCTCTCTCTCTCTCTCTTCTTTTGTTGCTTTTTTTCTCGCCGGAGAAGTTTGCATGCGAGCGCGCGGACCTTGATAAATATTGCAAAAAGCGAAGCGAGCTCGTTTTTGTCGAAGTGCACGCGGAGGTGATACAGGGGAAATCACGACGCCGCGAATGTGTCTTTTGCGCTCGAGGCGTGGTCTTATTTGCTTTGAAAATTGAGGCCTGCGGAGAGAGATTGGTTTACGAGAGATAACTCAGAATTTAGTTCGTTCTTATGAAGAATGAACTTGAGTTTTTATTTGAATTGTGCGTTCTTGAATAATGAACAGGTGGGATGGATAAAAATTGAATATAAGGCACGTGACGGACTTCGGTTTTTTTTTAAAGGAATGAAAATCGGTGAACCGCGTAATAATTTATGACGATAATCAGCTGATTTTTTTGTGTGTTTGTTTAGAAAAAAAATAGTCTCGCGTCGCGTTTTTCCGCGCGAATGAAAAAGCCGCGTAAAATCTCTAAAAATGATACGGATTGCGGACTTTGTTTGTTCTGAATCGCCGCGTAATTACAATTTCAGCGATGTACTTCGCGTATCATTAATTCTTCATTCGAGAAGGTTTTTTTCGTAAGATATTGTATAAGCGGCTGTAACCGTATTTCCTTACTGTTTGCTGAAAACTTATTACGGCGAGATTTAGCATTTAATACGAGATTCGAATCCTTTAATGCATAATATGTATGCAAATCACGCGGGCATTTCTTTGTTTTTATTTATGAGTATCAACATTAATATTCTGGCAATGGTCGAAATCCGCTGCCTACAGTAAGAATTCAAGAGTTTTGTTGCTCTTGGTTGCACGATCATGGTATAAAAATACTCGGGAATTGACTTTTTAATAGATACCTCGATAAATTTTTTCATTGATATTTAGTTTGAAAATTTTACTTAGTTTTTTTTTGCAAACATGAAAATCCTTAAAATTTTATGTAATCCCGGTATGACGGGTTTTCAAGTTTTTTTAATCATAATTTACAGGCCATTTCTTTCATATATAAATCTTGATTTTATTTTAATGCGCATTAAAATTTAATTTTACTCGGAATACTCATTAACCAATGGAAAATCAATAAAGACAAATGATTTTTTTCAAAAAATAGTATTCACAAAAATAAACTTTTTGCATCGCTTTATTCAACGACCAAATAATAACCTTAGCTTAAACCCAATATATTATTAAACCGATGCACACGTCACTACCTAAAAAGTCAAATTAAACCTTCTCCTCCGCTTGCGGAAGTAAATTCCTTAAAAAAAAAACCGGGGAATCCCCGAAACCGAGCTCTCACCGAGCGTCAGACAAACTACTCATCCATCAAAACTAAATAAAAAAATAAAAATGCTTGCCCGAGGGCTCGGCTCTTCGCGGAACGCTCCCGACGCATGCGACTTCTGCACGTGCAGATTAATTATTAATCCGCGGTTGCTCCTCTTTTTTTCCTCCTTCGATCCGCGCTTTTTTCGCACCTGTTCGCCGTTACAAACGAGTGTAATAATACCGCGAGCCGCCGCCGCCGCCGCCGCGTCCTTCGGGGCGGTTCCGGGTGCCGGTACGTAATCACGTGTCTCGTGCCGGCATTTTAACAGCCGATTAGCGAGTGCCTTCGATTGTTGTACGAGGATCGTTAATACCGGGGGGGGGCCGAGGAGGCGGGTGGAAGACAAAGGGGGCGATGACGAGGCGATGCAATTGAACTGTAGCGGGAAACGCGCGGGATTTGAATTTTATGAGGCGATTGCGAATACGGTGAATAAGTGGGAAATGGTATAATGGAGATGATTGGAAAGACGAGGACGGGGATTTTGAGAAGCGGTTTGAAATGTTTAATTGACAAGTCACGCGTATTGCATCGACCGGTCGATCTTTGATTATTGTATACTTTAGCTTTTTATCGATGCGAGAGGCTTTTTTGTATGCAGGCTCATTTGAATGAATTAGAGATAAATTTTTAGAAACGAAATGAACCTGGAACGATCGAAGGCTGTGAGGTTTGCTTTGAATCTATCGTTCATTGAGGATTTTTAATCATTTAGTAAAATTTGTATAATTCAACGCGAAATTACACGTACAAAACGTATTTAATATAATTGAGATTTATCGCGTTGCCATGAATATTTCATTTATCCGAATGCATCTAATCTTCTCTTAATTTATTTTAAAACATTTCACAGAATTTTTTCGCGATTAGCCGATCAAAGTTTGATTATCACAATTTTTATTCTGCATTTTTGTTGATTTAAAAATGACCGATCATTCTGGCTAAAATTATAGAAACGATGATTACGAACAAGCGACACCGACGTGCATTTAATGTAATTATAGTATAGTTGAGCATGAAATAGGAAGTGAATGAACGAACGAAGCGCGAAATAAATTCAGTGCAGTATTAACTAATTACGGGTAGTTTAATCAAAGAATCCCGCAGCAATGTAATGACGAATATCTATCATCCGTTTTTTTTTTTTTTTTTCAAATTTATTCGCGCATTCAATATGTATTTGTGCAATAATTTTTTCCGCTATATTCTGTGCGAACTATGAGTAGCGATTTAACGACTTACAGCTCTTCGGCGTATTAAGGTTTTGATTTTGAATAAAATTGAATTTTGGATGAATATTCATCATTTTATAAAATAAATCACTGTTACACGATAAGGAGAAGCGATTGTTCTGGGCAAAATTTATTACCAATCTCTGAATGGTTATAGCTTATAATTTCACACGAAATAAAGTTACAAAGAATATTGTTTTAAATTTTTTCAAAATCAACTTACAAAAGTATGATTGTGTAAATTAAAAATTTAATTAGCCCTGCATTAGCCTGCCTGACCGATTTTATCAGTTACTACTTGCTATCCAATCTTTCTATTTCAACAGCGTTTATATAAATTCACTTTCGTGTATAAAAATATACGACACTTAGGTGTGCAGAAACACAACAATGATTCACGACCCACAAGTAGAAACAGATAAAATCTCTCAGACGCACTCGAAATCCCCTGTACACTTTGATTTCCGCATAAAGAAACGCATAAATTTCAATGTCAGACCCGAATCAGCAGCCCAAGAATCAAAGTCGAACGCAAATCGGAGATAAACCAACGAAAAACCCTCTTTTCCTTAGGTCTGCCAGGACGATAAAGTAATCGTCGACGTGAAAAACATGCTGCACGCGGACTCCACGACGGTGCACTGGCACGGGTTGCACATGAAACAAACCCCCTACATGGACGGCACGCCTTACATCAGCCAGTGTCCCATCCTGCCGGGCGACAGTTTCCAGTACAAGTTCTACGCCAGGGATCCGGGAACGCACTTCTGGCACTCGCACATCGGTGAGTTTTTCGTTTTTCTGGCTAATATCTCACCGCGAGAAAGAAGCTTTCGAGGGCGAAAGTTTTTACGACGAGTTAAAGTTTCATTCGTAATTTGATTGCATGAAGAGTTTAACGTTTGCGCCCGCATTTTTTTTATCTGGAGAAATACTTGGTTTCGAAATCTCGTGAATTTTCCGTGGCGCAGATAATGCAAGACGTTCTCGTATACTTAATTTTAGTGATATTTGAAAACTGTAAACTGCTTATGCGAGTACGTGAATTCAGGTCAAGAGCGCTTGCAACTACATAGTCCATTTCGTCATTACCGACGAATTACAGAATCGGTTATTTACCGAACGCAGTCACATTTCATTCACTTCGCCGCTGCTATTAATTCAATGCTACCTCTTACATTCATATTCTAACGTTGAATGATGCACGAGTATATATACTAATAATATATACTATTAAATCTTTCTATAAATTAATAAAAATTTCGAATTCAATATTAATTCAACTATAATAGATATAATTAGAAACGAATATCCACAATGATTGTCAATCAAATTTTATACGTCGGTGCTCCTTCTGACGTCACGAAATTTCATATCAAGCGCGATAGAACGCAGAGAACGGCAGGACGGAGATACGCGACGATTGTTGTTTGAGCAGACGCTCTTTTTTTCGAGTTTTCCGAGATCCAACTCAATTGAGCGTATCAGGTGGCAGCTGATTGCTAAAGATAGCACGTGATTTAAATATAAGCGCACAAGTTTGACGGATGATTGGAAAATCGCATTGTGTAACGGACGAGATTAAACAGTGACTAAGGGACTTTTTGTGGATGGTGAATTAAGTGTGAAAACAATTTAGCCATCGCGTAAATATAGATATTTAGTTTTGGATCTTCTTTTTTTTTTTGTTAGCTTTCCTGTTGGCTAAATCAAACAGGAAAAATGTTAATTGCACGAATGGTTTGACGAAAGTTCTTCACAAAAGAGTTTTTAATAAGTATGTAAATTTTAATAAGCCGCGATACATTTTGGCGAACCGAATGGGTTTTGTAAAAAAATCTTTGCGGTCTTTTGAATTCTGGCTTGAACTGCGACGAATTTGGAGAATTAGAAAAATTACTGATATGATAAATTAAAGCTTAAAAGCTGTTTTCTGAAATGTTCGTTTATTGAACTGTAAAATGATTCTTGCGTAAGAGTTTTTATATTCAGTCGTTGCATATAGATTGCTTACATAATAATAAAAAAAAAATTATTGAGTTTTTCCAATAAAAGCGTCATCAAATTTTTATTTATTTTTCGTTTTTTAATCCTCGTAAGAAGTTTATTTTAAAAAAAATTTAGGTAATAAAGATTTCTTTCGATTTTAATGATGACCTGGAACTGTAAAAAATTAAAGTTGCGCGCAACGTATTTTGTTATTTTATTATTTTGTTGAAACTATAAAAAATATAATATTTGAATAAGTAAAAAACTTTATTCAGTTTAAAAACGTATAACCATCAATTTAATTTCAAACACGTTTTCTTTCGAACAACATTGAGTCTAACGAACTGCTACTTGTGAAAGAATCTTCCTGCAATTAATTCTCAAGGTTTATAATTAAGGAAAAATACATTGTTGTACATCGTACTTCATTTTCCTGTTAACAAGGTTAATTATACTAGGCTTAGTTTGTCACTATCAATATTATACGATAGTTGCGCATGTAGGATAATTTTTACTCCCAATTATGTTTAAGCAACTAAATTGAAAGTTTCTCATCAACCTCGCAATGTCTATTATTTAAAATTTGTAATCAATCATCAATTAAATCATTATTAACATTAAAACAGTAAAACATCACTTTCACCTCCACCAACTTGTCTCCGCAACCAAACGATATTTATCAAACAAAAAACCTGAAATCACCCCGTCCACCCTCAGGTTTCCAGCGTGGCGACGGCTTGTTCGGGCCGATCGTGATCCGTCAGGCCCCGAGGAAGGACAGGCTGAGCGAGATCTACGACCACGACTTGTACACCATCTCTATCATCGACTGGGACCACGAGCTCGGCCTGGAGAAGTTCCTGGCCCATTACCACGGCACCGGGGACAACAAGCCGCCGAATATTCTCGTCAACGGCCTCGGCAGGCACTCGAACATCACTCTGAGAAACAATATTCCCGCCGTCATGCCGCTGGCGACGTTCAACGTCAAACAGGTATGTACTTGGGTGTTTTGTTTTTCGTTGAGCGGACAAAGTGGCCTGCGGGTGGTGTGACGATCTTTCGGCGAAGTGTTTTGACGAGAGTAACGGGATACTGTATTACTTGCCGAGTTTTTACGGGAGTGAGATCAATGCGTCTGGAAACAATCATTGAGGTTGTTTTCGAAAGTTTAGTTGAAACAATTAAAATTTTTATCGCGATCATCAGTGCGGAAGCAGGTGATGAATTGTATTCTTTGCTCGTTTAATAGAATCATTAATTTCTTTGTATTAAATTACACCTTTAAAATCTATTAAACAGGTTCCTTGTTTTGAGGATAATTGAGATTTATCGTGCATGTGTCTAATAATAAGGTTGTAGAGTTGTTTCTGAAAGAATTGAAAAATTTTAATTTTGAAAACAAAAATATTGAATTTAGATATTTACTTTAGATATTTTATTATATATCAAAATAAGGAGTGTGCAATTACTTTTAATTTTATTTATTCACGTGTATGCAATTTTAATAAGAGGTTCGAGAGTAGATAAAAAATCGTGATATTGAGTACAAGTCAATCAAATTTTTCAGAAAAATTAATTTTCAAAAATTATTCTTATGATTTACAATATTTAAAATAAGAACCATAGTAAAGATTTAGAGACAAGTTCTAAGTATAGGATGCACATCATCATTAAAAAAATAAGATTTCAAAATATCATCTGATGTTAAAATCTATAATTACCAATTAACTACAAGTAAAAACAGTTTAATATTTTTAAAGTGTACATAATTTTCATGCTAAGACCTAAGTTAATAAAATTAGCCTTACGAATTAACTAGTCAATTAGGTAATTTCTACGCATTATATATTATCCATAAAAATAAATTCATTAATTAGACAATCAGCTGACGTTCAATTATAAAACTAAAAATAAATTAGAATTCTGCAAAAAATCTAGGTTCCTTAAGCGATGCAACACTGCACTCGAAACTCGTCCTGATTCCGAAAAAACTTGCGCCGATTCCAGAAACCGCGCGACCTTCGGGGATTCACATTTCGGCCCACCGAAAATACACTCTTCTTGAGCAATGCGCTCGTGCCAATCATTTCTCCGGCGCTGTTATGCAACGCGGCGCCTGTCCGCTTTACGAGGCGCTCCGTACAAATATCTCCGTTGGTTCATCGCTCGATCTTTCTTTCGCCGCGGGGCGAAATTCTCTTTGCGCGCCGCGAGTTCCGGCATGTCGCGTTTGACTTCCCGAATAAATTCGGGGATTAATTATTGCGAACCGAACGACGAGAGATGTATAAGCTCGTGATTAGTTGGCGAAATTTTTTTTTTTATTTTATTTGCCTGCTTTTGAGGCGAATTTTTTGCGGCTCCTCGCGATGGTCAGGTGTTTATGACGCCGCATATAATTTCTCTTTATTTGCCTTTTTATGCTTAGTAACTGACAGAAATTTATGTAAGGAAGTAGAACTTTGGTCCTATTTTGTGCGTGATTTCTAAATTCAGATTAGGATTCGAGCGTGAAATTTATAGCTGTTTTCAGAATGTTTTCAAACTAACCGGTATTAAAAGATTTTGTGGACATCACATACGTGAAGTATGACATAACGTCAGCTACTGTTCTCAAATGAGAGTAAATTTTAGAACAAACATTTATGTATTCCTTACAGCAGCGCCAACTAAAATCCATAGAACTAATACATAAAATCAAGCCACAGACATTCCTTCACCCATCCTGCACAATTGACGCTGCGCGCGCGATAAATTTTTCCGACGCGACCCGTAAACGCCGGTGTATCAAGGATCGCAATGATGAAATTTTCAACCTTAACGCGCGGCGTACAAGTCCATAACGCTCCCCTGGACGTATAACTTTCTATACGTATACACGCGCATTTGCCGCGAGCCGCTCTGACTCTCTGACGCAACGCGTCACAATAAAGAACTCACCTCGTGCGGCTCGAGACTCAATCCTCTCCTTTTTTTTTTCTTCAATTCACCAGCATTCCAAGCACCGATTTCGCATCTTAAACGCCGGAGTCCTCAACTGTCCCATCGAGATGTCGATCGACAGTCACAGCTTCTACGTCGTCAGCTCCGACGGAAGGGACGTCAAGCCCGTGGAAGGTACATATAAATAAACGATCGATCGGCGTTATTCGCTCACCCCGAAGAGAACGTACATATATTGACCGTTATCGCTTTCGCAGCCGAGTCCTTGGTCTCCTACGCCGGGGAGAGGTTCGACATAATCGTCGAGATGAACCAGAAGGTCGGCAACTACTGGATGAGGTTCCGGGGCCTAATGGACTGCGGACCCGCCTTCGACAAAGTTCACCAGGAGGCCATTCTCAGGTACGAGGGCGCCCCGGAGGAGGAGCCGAAGGAGCCGGTCGGCTACGACGTGCAACCCTCCAAACGCGCCGATTTAATGGTAGGTTTCTTCTATAACGTCGGTCGAAGCGACGATTGTATGTATTCGACTCGGAGGATCGGAGGGGTGATAGTGACCGCGAGGAAATCGTTTTGCAGCAAATCAATCCTCTGAACAAAGGAACGGAGTCCAAGGACGTTCTGAGCATCCCGATGCTGGACGCGCTCGATAAGAACACCGCGGACATCACGGAGGAGATAGACTACAAATTTTACATCACCTACGATTTTTACGGCAAGGACAATACCGATTTTCACCGCAAAGGCTTGTACGGTTACAATGATGGTAAGCTCTGGCGTTCAGCTCTATTTTTACGTAACATTTTAAATATATAGAACTCGTTGTTATTTATTTTTTTTAAAGTTCGTTAGATATACCTTTTAAAATAACCTTATTACAACTAAATCGCATAAAAATAGTAAAGTTCGGCTCACCGTTCCCTGCCGCCTTATTTCAACAGCGAAGCCGCGAGCAACCGACTTCTCCTTACTCGCGGCGACCTGCACATTTACCTCCTCAAGAGTCCCCCTTAAGGAAAGCCGATTCCGAAACGAAAATAAACCAGCCGCACTTTCCTCATAGCGCCTGAGACAAAGTTTCGACTCGCGCAACTCCTTATAACCACGTGGCGATGACGCACGAGAGGCCGGCTCTCGCATGCAAGCCGAGACCTTTCTCGACGATCGCCGCGTGCGTTCCTTTTTCGAGATCGATCGCGATCCTCCCGCGGCGCGCGGCGATAAAATTCACACCTGTTCCCTCGATCGTTTATATTGTTATGTACATACGGCTTTTATTTTCTGAATCCCCGCAGTCAGCGACAAAGTCGGCACGCCGCAGCTGAATCACATCACGAACGTGAATCCGCCCTTCTCGCTGATGTCGCAGACGGACCTGATCGAGTCGGGCATGTTTTGCAACACGACCACCGTCAGCAGAAAGTGCGAGCACAAATTCTGCAGCTGCCTGCACGTGAATCAGGTGGAGCTCAACAGCATCGTGGAGATTGTTCTCATTGACGAAGGTACGTAGACGATGCGGACTGCGGCCGGGGGACGGACTGGGGAAGATGTCCTTTTTTTCTTCTTTTTTTTAATAGGAATTAATTTCAATCTATTTTGTCGCTGGAGAAATAAATGGGGTTTTTGGTTGCACTTAGAGATTCGATGATCGAAAGCTTAAGAATTTCAAACGATTGAAAATAATTAAAAAATAACGAAATGAATATTTATTATTAAAGGTAAAATAATTAAAGTAACTCATAAATCATCAAACACGGACAACTAAGAATCAGTTTTTATTAATGATAAAAAAAACTAAGAATTTTCCTTAATCACTGAAAATATTCAAAATTATACCTTTAGAAACTTTTTTACCGTACATTAGAGTTCCATTTACTTTTATTCCTCTACGTGAAAAAGCTCATATACAAACTGTCCTCGAACGGTATATTATTACCAGAGGAGTAACAGGAATGGCGCATGCAATTGCTCCGATAAATCAACGCGTTTCATTGCACAAGAAGCACGTGCTGCTCGTATGCATTGTACCGAGTCGTCGCTGGGGAGAGGAAACTTTTCGTCGATTCTTCTCCCGGCTGCATCACTTTCACGCACCGCGTTTCCCTGCACTTTTACTTACTTTCGGCGAATCGAGAAAATCCGGATTGTTTTCCTCGGCGCGCAATCAACGACCGCTTACGCGGGTTTATTACATTTGTAGTTGGCTAATTAATTAAAATATCAACGCTTATCGCGGAGGTTCGCTCGATGGAAATTTAGATATGCCTGCGTTTGCGATAGAAAATTATGTATATCGCATCGCTAAACGCGCGATTAAGTAGAATTTTCTGATAGCGGCTTCGGCGTTTGTATTTTTACAAGTTCATTCGGAAAAGATTTATAATATTGAATGCATCTTGCAGCGCGTCGGATTAGCGGATCGTATTTTACGGATTTTATGTACAATAGCTAATTTGCATGTCGAGTTATATAATTTTTAAGATTTAGATCATTTTAATATTGAATAAAAAAAACTGAATAATGAATATGCACATTAATCTTACAGCGAGCGATAAATTGTTCTAAAAATAGTACAATACCACCAATAATTATAGATGCAGCAAAGTTGCAACACGAATCACATGATATTTTCAATTTTGCCTCTCCAATATTTGGAATAAACGTTTTTTAGAGATAAAAAAACGGGCTTCGTACTATATATAAACACGATTGTTTTTGAAATTTAGAAAGGCACAAACCGCAACCGATGACGATAAATTTTTTCATCATTCCTGCCATTATCTTTCATTCAAAGAAAACCCTATTCGATGCGTAACCGCCAGCGAGTCACAAAGAACTCGTGTACTTAATCGAATAAAAATTAGCAGTTTTACGGCTCACACTCGTTCATCGTAACGACGCGTTCCTTCGCATAACGCAACGACTAATTAAATTTCACCTTCCTCTTCCCTGCCCTTCACTATCGAAAATAGAATTGACATCTTAGACGGCATGAACAACGGTAAATAATCAACTTTTTCAAATTCCATTTTCAAGGTCGCTCTTAAACCAAATTAATATCCTTTTCCGTTCGGACTTTATAATTTTGCTAATTTTATCAATTACGAGCCCCATCGAAAGCAATTGTAAACGCATAAGAATTTTCTTGAACGACGACTGCGAATGACTCGTGCATTTTGATTGATTACGAAGCAGTTTCACTACAAATTTACTATCGATTTTGAAAAAATTTATTAGCGCAGATAATGTCAGATAAATAAAAAAAACACTACAAATTTATAATTTTATTATAAAAATTGACTGAAACCGGTTAAAACTGCCGCGGCATTTTCGAATCAGCGTGTCAATTAATCATCGCTCTCGCGCCTCAGCCCGATTTTCCCGCATCGATTAAATCCCCGGGCCCCCCGCGCTTTTCCAACAATAGCTCCATCGCCTCTCCCGCTTCATCATCACACGGCATCGTACGACACCCGCCAAGTGTCGACGAACCTTATGTGTGCTAATAGGAGGAAAATCTCTGGTGTGTGCAGGTGTGCCTTACGACGCCAACCATCCGTTTCACCTTCACGGGCACAGTTTTCGCGTGGTGGCCATGGAGCGGCTCGGGTCGAACGTCACGCTCGCGGAGGTGGCGAAGCTCGACAAGGCAGGACGCATTAAGAGGAAGCTCGATCACGCCCCGATCAAAGACACGGTCACGGTGCCCGACGGCGGCTACACGATCGTGCGCTTCAAAGCGGACAATCCAGGTGAGACGACGTTACGGAGAGGGAGATCGCTTTTCCTTTCTAACTGCCGTTGCATGATGGGAGTCGACGGGCTTAATTGCTCGTTCGCGAAGTTGAAGTTTAACGATGGGGGATAGAGCCGCCGTTTGCCGGGGAGTTATGTAAAGAGGCGAGACCTTGGGGGAAGATAGCTGTTTGAGCCTTTGAGTGCACGGTGTTTTGTTGAAGAGAAGAATTGATTTAATTCTTCGATTTGCTTGCTGGTCAATCTTTGCATGATATTAGACACTAATTTTTGTATTGAATTTAGTTAAGCAAGTTTGTTTACATGGTTTAATTTTTAATAATTTTCAATTAATTAAAATAGCAATAGAAATCATTTCTGTAAAGAACTTTATTTTTTACACCTTGGATTATAAAATTCAAATAAAAACAAGAATTTAAAATAAAATTCTAAAAATAATACTTAAATGTTTATCCCAATAGAATGTGAATCTTTATAAAAACATTCCTTAGATTGGAAAACGTTCAAAATCGTATCAACTTCCGGCCAAGTAGTAAAAGTCACTTTGATCACCTGTAAGAGAACTGGTTAGACCTGTAAAGAGATGTAATCAGGTAGACTTATAAAATGTTTATAATCCAAAAGACCCATACGAATCTGATGAAATTGTTGGTCTTCCCCGATTTCTAAAAAGAAAATCAGATAATTTCCTATAAGGATAATGACTCTGCCTATCTGACGATAAGAGGGATGCACGATTATCTGATTACAAATCGAGAATTTAACATTCGCTTTTCCTCAATAATTGGTGCAGAATTTTTAGGCTTCTAGAGATAAAACAGATAAAATTAAATGAAATCCGGTTGTTTATCAGAAAAAAGCGGCGCACAGTAGCAGTTAAAAATAACGTATTTCACGCGCTTTGTGCTTCTCGCGAAGAATATGTAAATTAAAAAAAAAGTATACCAACACCGCAATTGCATCATTTCGCCTGGCGCAAAGTCACTCAAATGGAATTGCAACATACGTATGCATCCGTTTAAAGAGACGCAAACCGACAGATATGTTGCACCTACCGAGTTATTAACGTGACGTAAAAGGCTGGAAAACGTTAAAATAGAGTATTTAGATTGCAAGTCTTTTTAAGAAAAAAAGTAATTTCTAAGAAAAATTATTCTACGACTTTTAAAGAATTATTGAAGTTTCCGACGAATCAAGCAATACATGTAACAAAGATAAAAAGAAAAGTATATAACAATAATACAAAAAAACTAATATTAAACAAGTTTATTTAAAAAACTTAATTATCATTATTATTTTTTATTTATTTAATTTCTTACTTTGCAACTTCAATATATATTTCATTAGCTACACCCAATTTGTCCACACAACTAATCATCAAAATTACCTCCAGGCTACTGGCTGTTCCACTGCCACATCGAGTTCCACTCGGCGATCGGCATGTCGACGATCTTCAAAGTCGGCAGGCACCGAGACTTCGTCCAGGTGCCTCGCAACTTTCCCCGGTGCAACGACTACCCCCGTGCCTCGATGAACAACAACAAGTACACCCAGCTCAGCGCTCTCACCGCCGCCGCCGACGACGACGACGACGCCGAGGACGACGAGGACGAGTACGCGGAGAAGAAGGAGGAGGAGGACCCCGACGCCAACGAGGTGAACCACGCGTTGAGCCGCGAGGTGGTCGACGAGAAGGTCCGCTCGTCTCTGCTGACCTGGCTGCCCATGATTATCAGCGAGCTGCGCGCCGCCAATTCCTCGGCTCGGCTGGGGATTTCCGCGGCGACGACGCTGCTCGCCCTCGCTTCCTCGCTTGTTTGTCGCTTGCTGACGAGTGTGAATGGCGTTTGATTTTGTGTTTTTTCTCTGTGTTGTGCGTTTGGGCTTTGGACACTGAGTGTTCGAGCGCCGAGGACCGGCGCTTCCGCCGGTTGTTGTTCGAGCGGAACGAGGTGACGCAGACAGATGGAACCCGCGGGATTTCTCGATGATTATTGGGGGTTTTTTCGAGCTTGATCTGGCACGGAGTGATTTGGGAATTTTGAGTTATCTCGTTTGTTTTCAAATAGTATTAAGGCAGTATTGAGAAAAAGTTTTTCATATTTTGGCTGCTCGTATTTTTTTTTTTAAATTTTATTCATTAAATCAACTTGAAAGAGAAAACTATAAATCACAGTCGATTTTAGTCGATTATATGAAGAATTAAGTATTCTTTTTGCATTAAATGAACAAAAAAAAAGGCATTTTACAAACTAAGTTGTTGCAGTGCAAAATAAAGTGCAATACTTTTGCGCAAACGATTCACTAAATCATTTATACTTAATGTAATTTAATGTAATTTATTAACTAGAACAAACTTTGTGCGTTAGATATGATACAATTCACTATACAATTAGATGATTAAGTCAGATTGTTGCATAATAATTATTCTTATTGAATAAGAAGGAATAATGATATTGTTCGGCGCCATGTCAGAATAAATTTGCTACAAATATTTTTTACTTTCTTACACTTTTAAAGTAATGAGGTATAGAGCGCTTTTAATTTTAAATTAGTGATTTGTACTGTGATATACCCGTAGAGGTTGTTTGTAAGAAAGTTGAGCCTAAATTTAAGATTTTTATATACTACTCTTTATAAGAATGTAGTTGGTTATAGTTGTAAATAATCTTGAGACAATCAGTGTACTTAAAAATGTTTTTAAATTGTTTGTGGCTTTTGCAGTATACATTTTTAAAATTTTTTCTTTAATGTCGCTACGTTTTTATTTTAACAGGTACCAGAGACGTTCTCGTAAATGAAAAAAAAGGCTCGTCGAAAATTATGAGAGAGGATTCCGAAATGATGCTGCACGTAGATTTTTTTTATAATTTTTTGTACATAATAGATAAAAAAGTAAAAGGAAAATAAACTGTTAAAGTTTGATGCAGAGCCTTTTTTTATTGAAAAACTAATACGTGTCTATAATATTTTTTTAATTATAATATTTCTATTTTTATAAAGGACGTTTAGTCCATAAAAAATTTTAAAATAAAATATTCCTTATTTTAGCTAATTAATGTTGCTGAATGTATGAAATATGTATTTTTAATAAGTATTAAATCAACTGTTTGATAGTAATGAATGAAAATAACTAATGTAAACTGGTGAATGAAGAGTTTCAATGTACAATTGTGAAGTTTGATGTAAAAGTGGTTAAATTGATAAGTTACTGTCTAATGGTCATGTCACTATTGTTGTAATCTACAAAACAGGGGAAATGTATGTTTATGCAGTATTGAATTACGTATTTTTTAAAACTTATTACACGTTATTTTATACATAAACCATTCATTGTATTATAATTATTTAAAATTAGATTAATTTAAGGTAGATTAATTATTTGAACATAAAATCGAAAAAATAATGCCTTCTGTGAAAAAAAAAATTTCAATTTAAAGATTTGACAATAATTCTCTAATTATGTAAGAATAAATAGCTTTATTGTTTAATGCGAATATTTACTTTTTACCTTTCATGCAAAATTCCCTTAATATTTTTCCTTTATATTACTACTTGTATTAGTAATGCGTTCACATTTCCATCCATCAAAAAAGTGCCAGCTCACACCCGCTTACTCCATTTATTTTAGATATAACTCTCCCACGTATTTTCCTCAATTTCTCTACTTCCCAGCTATCGTTATCTCCTCCATTTCACAAACAACCTGATTACAAAAATCATCATTGAAAAACAATTCACCCAAAAACAAGACGCGCACACCTTTTTCAAAAACCTGCAAACATCAACAGCAACAGCAGCTCTCCGCACCTCGGCCGCGAAGCGCAGAGCCGCGATTTGCCAAAAACAAACGTGAGATAACCCAAGGCCCGCCCACGCAATCAAAGTGTCAAACGGCCAATAATCGTCGAAAAAGAGCTACTGCTTTCCAGCGCCGGGCGGGGAAGCCCCGTCGTCCGGGTATTCCCGTAAGCGCTCCTGATTCCTAGCCTGCTGCCCCCCCTCCATCTCGATGCGCTTTTCGCCAAATGCTACACTCAAGAGCTAAACGCCGGCAGTTTATATATCGGGCCGAACGTTTTTGTTGTCGTACCGGTCGACGCGTTCCTCGTCTGGCGAGGTGCTGCACTTCATTCGCGCGTATACTTATGATACAGCACGTGTCGCTGCGAGAGAGATATGTGAAGTGAGTGAACTTTAGTTTTGAAAGAAAAGATGTACGATCAGGAGAAGGTGCTGAGTTTCGTGAGGCCGAGCATTGGGGACTGCTTGTTTGACTTTTCGAAGGGCGTCGATGTTATGTTGATAAAGAGGCCTGCGTACTTTGCGCACACGGAGCAACCCAAGGACTACAGAATTATGGAAATCAGTGGGTGAGTTAATGTACCTGGCACAGGTGCCACTGACAGCCGCGTTTCATTCAATGAGGATCGGCAATAAAACTCGGTTGGTCTTGCTGTCTATTTTTTAAAAACATTTATGAGTTGCTTTCCTCGGGTTACTATAACAATTTATTTAAAATTCATTTGCCGTAATAACAGAAGTTTTTATAAGTCAATAATTTAATTTAAGTTATAATGAATCGCGATGCTACTCACTGGTCAATATTGAGTAGGTGAGTAAACTTAGACTTTTGCCGTGATTGCGCGAGAACAGGTTTTTTTTCATATACGCATCGTAAACATCGCTTGAAACGCGTGAAAACTTTTTACGGGTCTTTTGTTTTTCTATAATTAAAGTTTACCTCAAACCGAAATCGTTTAAATGTATTAATTTTGACAGAATAAACGTTGCTGCCGTGTAATTGCTTCGGAATTGATAATCGGGAGGCCGTGTAATTTACTCGCGCGGAAATGTCGAGCGTTTGTGCTATATTAAAACAAACTTTATCTATTACAATTCTAATAACTTTTTATTTTTCTTAAAAATATGAGCATCGGGTATTTCCTTAATGATAAGTCAAGAGCACAAGCTGCAATTAAAGGAAAAAAAAGTACTTTATCGCCTCCTGTGAATCATTTTAAACTTAAAGAAGTACTATCAAGATTAGTGACAAAAAAAACTTTCAAAAAATGTTCCCTGAGTAATTCGACCGTTCGTCTTGAATGTAATAGTTCACATAAAATCTAAAGAGCTTGGAAGGTGTATAATAAAAGTATTATTACGCGTGCATAAGAATAAATGCCACTTACAGATCGTAAAAATGTTATACAATTTTCTGCGTAAAACAACTGTAAACATCACTTCAAAAAAAAGCACTATTACGTAATAATGGGCAAATATCGTACATAATGTGCAGTAAAATAACCACCATTACCGTTTAAAGGTTTTTCTTTACATTGTTACGATAATTTACTTAGCAACAAATGGAATAACGACAGTCTATGAATTTTAAATGTTATATGAAAACTTACATTTGACGAAAGTTTGAAGCTTTTTCTAATTATTTTTGTTTTTTTACACGTTTTTTAATATGAAAAAATTGATTATTTATTAAAATTATGAATTTGAAATTCTACCAGGGATGATATAGCTTTAATTTTTTCAAAAATATAAAAATTGACATTATAGAAATATTCTTTATGAAACATTGCATAAAATGTCATAAATAATGTAACTACCGAAGTCTGTTTATGAACACTGATGTAGATTAAACAAAAATTTCTAAACTCATACATAAAAATATGACTCCTTTTTGAAACTTCTACTGATTTCAATAATGGTGCATTGATATGCTTCTAACGTAAATATAATTTAAATAACGATAAATATAAAAAGAAAGAAATGTTTTTCTAAATCGATTTTGTGTTTAATTAAAATACATGATACAATACTTCACATTTATTCCCAATTTCTACTTTTACACGTTTTATAACTTTTTATTGTAAAAACCTTTTAACGCATTTAATTTCCTGAACATTCATGTCAATGCGAATTATCACGGACTTTAAATAAGGACTTTAATGTCAATTTTTTATCAGAGAAATAATTGGACTTTCTTTTAGAAGATTATGTATTTTTAATCATATACTGAAAATATCCTTTTCAATAATACCTAACCCAGTGCGCGATCGAAACGATTTTTACCCGCCCCGAAAAAAATAACAATCCACCTCAGCCAAAACGCATTTCTAAAAAAAACTCCTTCGATTCAACAGCAGCAGCGAATCCATCGCTCCATCGGCCTCCCCGTCCGCCGACAGGGCCGCGAGTCCCGCCGTCAACTCCCCGTCGGCCACCTCGTCGAAGCAGCGCGCGGTCTGCAAATTCTGCGGCAAGTCCTTCGGCCACCTCGGCGACTACAACAAGCACCAGCGCAAGCACACCGGCGAGCGGCCCTACAGCTGCGCCGAGTGCCCGCTCAAGTTCGGCAACGCCTCGAATCTCGCGCGACACCGCCGCCTCCACTCCGGGGAGAAGCCCTTCGAGTGTCCGACTTGCTCCAGGGGATTCAGCAGGAGGGACAAGCTCACGGCCCACGTGGCCAGGCGCTGCTGCAAGCCCGCCGCAGCGAGGAGCGAAGAGGATCACGCCTCGTGACGGATGTATATTGCCGCGGAGTCGGAGAGACTTTTGAGAGGGCGAGCTGTTTGTACTAGTCGGTTTGGTGAAAATGTCTTAGAAAATTTTGTGAAATATATTGCGAGTTTGCGTCGGTTTCGATCCTGCGAGCTCTTTTATTTACATATAAGCTTGGACCCACTGATTAACGGAGGAATTTGAGTAGTTCCTAAAGCGGATGAATAATATTATAAGTTTTTCTTAATTGATTAATCCAGTGCCAAATCAGTATTCGTCCAGTGTACGTTTTGCAATAACGTATTGTACGAGCCAGACAGCTACGGCTGATAGATAATATCCGACTGCAACTAAAACTTATCAAATGTACATTTTTAAAGTACCTAAAAGACAACTGAATGATAACGATATTGATCGCATACTTTTCTATTTTTATCAATGACCATGGCGTTGACTTCTAAACAGCTGTTCGTATGTCACAAAGACAACAATGTACAATTCCAGGGTCATTGGCTTATCTATGAGTACTACCGCTACTTCCTATCGAGGATTAACAATTTTTTTTAGGAAAGTATCAGCTGATTGGGCAACTAAATAGACGAATTATTTATTTCATTAAAATTTGGGTTCAATTAAAAATTCATCTGCGCAATTACGTAATTTTTATTTTAATGCGTATCTTATTGAACGAATATATATTTTTTAATTAAATAACAACTGTCAGTGACGACAACAAGTTTATATAACAATGTCCGAGATACATTTTAAATAAGTAACCGGTTTTGAGAAATTGTATTTATGTTGTTATTTTATCGTTTTACGTAAGTTAAATGGTCAAAGCCATTTATTTATTTCAGAAAATTGATGCGGTCCCAAGTTTGCGCAGTTCGTATAATTACAATCGAATTACGATCGCTGAAGCGATATTACGAATTTTTGGTATATACTTCATTTATATACTGTTAAAAATACTGGGTTTTAAGAAAGTATAATTACTTTTAACAAGTGCATCCGCAAGGAGAAGATAATTTAAATTCTTTCGGTTTCTGAACATCATAATGTACAATTGAAATCTAACAAATCAAGTCAACATATTCCTCTCCAATTTTTCGCGAAATTTGTGAGTGTTGCTGCGCAATATATTGCCGACTGTGATAACCTTTAGATCGCCTCTACCAACGCCTTACGCCGTACACCTGTGACTCGCATGTTGCTGCCTTTTATTACTGGGAATGTCTTAAAATCATATGCGCTCATTTATATGGGATATCATTCGCTTTTATGTTCTCCAAATAGCCGTTGTCTAAGGGATAAAACATGTGAAATTTTTTTAAATAATTAAAAATACAATGTTTAGGCGTTTGTTGCACAATACGAAAAAGCAGATATTTTATAATTGTATAGAGATGTAAAAATATATATTTAGATGTAATATATATATGTATACTTTGTAATATCATTTATTTAATTTATATTAATAATATATGAATAATTATATATTTATGATTTATTCATTTGAACTCCTGCAGTAATTCTAATATTTTTTTCATCATTTTTAAAGATAATTGATGAAAACTTGTAAAAGTACATTGACTTACTACTTTTTATCATCATTAATAATTTTATTTAAAAAAGGAAAAAGAATTGTTTGTTTTTCAACTATTTGTAATAATTATCTGTCTATTAACCTAACTATAAGAAAAGAATAACTGAATTGATTGTTTTTTTTTTCTTTTAAAGTAAAATCCTCTCTATTGTTTTGCTTAATTTCATAATAAATTTTACTCTCAATTTTGCGCAAGTTTCGATTCGTAAACGACCGCCACGCGATCGATCGATCCGCGCAAGCGCGACTCTACTCCAGTTTTTTGCACTGCACAAAAGCAGGCTAGCAAAACACAAAGATTCGCACGCTGTGGGTAGGTGTGAAAAAGGAGAGAGGAAAGCCCGCAAACGCGCTGGCTGCTGCTGCTGCTGCTGCTCACCTCAGCACTTCAGTGTGTCTGTGTGTGCTCTCTCGGCGCTGCTGACTTTCTCCAGGGGTCGGTCGCGGGCGAAAAAATAAAATACCACAATACCATCGCACGCGCACTCCCCGTAATCCCACTGCGGTAACGTCGTATACTTTGGCTGGCTAAACAGAGCAACGACACGGGCCGAGACGTCGAGACATCGGCCGAACTATAAACAGAATACAATACAAATACTGTGCTTTTCAAAGGTCCTCTAGAAAAAAAGAGAGAGAGATGAGCTGTAAAGGTCGCAGGTCAGTGCGCGAGTGACACCGCAAGCGCGTCCCTCGTCCGACCCTTTGCAGTCGAAACATTCGTTTCTTCGAACCTGTGCGGATCTTAAGGACACTTAAAGGTAAGCGAAAAGGAGACAGATCGAGGAGAGAAATGGCGAGAGAGAGAGAGATAGAGAGCGAGGTTAGGTTCACGTTTTTATTGCGCGCGGTGCATCCCAGTTTTGCGAGGCGCTCCGTATAGAATTCAGGAGGAATTCTAAGAATGAGCGAAACGGGAGGGTTAAGGATTGTTAAAGAGTTTTTGTAACAGAAGCTGGCGTTGCTTACTGCTATTTGGAAACCAGTTCTCGTAGATTTTTACCGTTAGATACGGCATGCATTTAGGGCACAATATCGCCCGTCACTTTTGTCTGTTCTCTTTCTTAATGCGGTTCGGTACGCATTGGATTTGGCAGAGCATAATGAATCAATACTTATAACAGTAAACTTATTTTAGTAATTGAGTTTGATAGGTGAATCACGATTTTTAGTGATAAGATTAGAAAATGGAGAATGTAAATAAAAAATAACTTTAATTACTCTGTATAAAAGGTAACTTTAATTGATCAATTGATAATATTTAAAAAATTTTTATTATGAAACTGTAACATTAATTGGTAATTTAACATTTACAGTTGACTAAAAATTTATGTGTAGAGAATAATGAAAAAATAAAGTATTGGAAATGTTATTATTGTAACTTTACTTTTTGTTTAAGTCTTTTTTTATAGAACAACCATTTTTTAAACAATATCATACATTACTTTTAGATGGCTTCCAGTGCACTTGAAGAGAAGATTAATAAAATTAGATTACAAAATGAAGAAATAAAGCGACGATACGAGGTGAGATAATATTCAAACTTTTATATTAACATACAAATAAAAGTACTACAATTTTAATATGCTTTATTTGTAGGAAGTTGAAGCGGATAAGAAAAATGCAGCTAAATTCAATGCTTTAGTCCAATTAGTACCATCTGATGATTGGCCAGAAAGAAAAGAGCCACCTGAGTTTTCTGCTCCAGTCAAGAATAATCCAAAACAAAAGAACCCTAATAAGGAACATGTTGAGAGACCTCAGCGTTATTCAGGAGTTCAAGATAGGCTAGTAAAGAAAGACCATAAGTTTAATCAGGTATATAAAAAACATGTTTTAAAATAGAATGTACTAAAATGTCAAAATCTGGAATTATTTTTTTTCATCAGAGAGATGGACCACCCCCAGATCCAAAATATAATTTTCTAGCAGACTCTGAGAGAGAAATGCGAACAACAGATGATGATAAGGTAGAAGATGACAAAAATAGAGCTAGAAAACAGTCAAACCGTGGGTCAACTAGAAGAAGAGGGGGTGGAATTGGAGGTAATGAAGGTAGAGGAGGTGGTAGTGGAGGACCTAGGGAAGCATATTTTAAAGTAGGACTATACTTTTACTTAAAAGATATTAACTCAAAGCAAAAAACACATTATATTAATTTTTTATTTTACTACAGGACAATCGTGGTCCTCATGCATTTCATAGTAAGGAAGAAAGTCTACCAGAATATGAAGCATGGAGAGCTGAGCGCAATAGAATTGATGAGGCTCGCATTAACAGACAAAAAACAGCTGAGGGCAATTGGCGTAGAGAATGGGATAACAATAAGGTAAGATTACAAACCTTTACAAGTATATAGTTTTATTTTTCAAGAACAACTTCAATATGATTTAATAATTTTATAGGTAAATGTCGAGAAAGACGGTTCAAGGAAAAGCGATTCAAGAAAGGACTCCAACAACTATGAAAGAAGGAATAATTATTACGACAGTAAGTTTCGTTGAAAACTCAGTTAAAATCGATGTTTCGAATGTTATGAATTCATGAATAATTGAATTAATGGTTAAAGTGTTATATAAAAAATAAAATTATTCGGATCAAATCGTTGTGTAAAATAAATAATGGATAAAAAAAGAACGTTTTTTTTTTTATTTTATTTTATTTTAACGCTGTCTTTTACGCTACCTTACGGCTTGCCAAATTGCGACGGAATAAAGATGACTTCCGAGTCACCTGAAGAAGAAAAGAACACATTTTATATTTATTTTTTCTGTAACTGTTTAATTTTAAGATTGACTAAGTTAATGTATGCAAGTAGTTATTAGAAAAGTCGTTGGCGTTTTTTTGTTAAATCAGTTACAAAAACAATTTACAATTGTTTACTTAAATTAAAAATACTTGAGAAAAAATACAATTTAACATTTGTGTTTATAACTGTTAGGCGATTATTCAAGCCGTGGGCATGGAGGAACTCGGACTTATCACGGATCACAAAAAAATCACGGACATCAAGATTATCGACGGTCACACCATGATCAACCTCATGAAAATAAAAGACGGGACAATAATCCGCCTCTGAATAAACCACCTCTTTCCCCTACCGATGATAGATATGTCAATGCTACTGACAAAAGTCTCAAAGTTACAGTGAACCCTGCAAATCAATCTAAAGGTCCCGTTTTGAGCGTAAAAGGTAATTAAAAATCTAATATCTACAATCAAAACAATGATCAAATTCAAATTTATCAATATTTCTTTTTTAGTCAATTCTCCAAGTATTGCTGGCACTGGAAGGGTTGGCCCACGTCAGAAGAGTCGAGTTACATACAGCAGTCAATCAGATGCTGAAATGACAACTCATGAAATAAATAGCTTTTCCAGACAAAAATCTTTTGACGAGAAAACCGCAGCAGCCAACTTTAATTCTGGACAAAAGGTAGCTCCTAAAAGTCCTTATTCACAGAGGAAGAAAGAAGGTAATTCTAAATCTCCTTATCCTCAAAGAAAAGAGTTTAAAAATGATGACTCATTGAGCCGCCCTAAAACTTCACCAAAAACTCCTCAAAGGAATGAACTTAGAGAAAAAAGACAATCTATCAATTCTGCTTCCAAACCGCAACGTACTCAAAAACGAGTACAAAAAACTGATGCAGACGATGCAGAAATGTTTGCTGATGATGCAATTCCTTCCGAATATAATCCTGTTAAACCGCTTCCTGAAGAATTTAATGAATTAAAAATGATCAACGATGATTTAAACAAAACTAACGAAACAGATGAAAGATTTTCAGACACGTTAAAAAATTTAGGCGATTCCATAAACAATTTAGAACCCACTACTAATATCGATTCCGAAGTTCCAAATGAAAATGTAAATGAAGGAATTGATGAAAATAATGAAAATGATAAATCACATCTACTAATTTCTAACGCAGGTTTAGAAAACAGTGAAGACAATGATAATTATGAAAACTTCTCACTTGAATCTGAACAAAAGAATGTTCAAGAAATTAAAGTAGAAGAAAAAATAATTAATGAAAATGATTTGTGTGCAAATATTCAAGAAAACCTGGTAGAAACTACTTTGAATGAAGTAGTTTTAACTACTAATCTTGAAAAAATTGAACTGAACGAAAATGAATCAAACTTAAATAAAGAAATACTAGACACTAAAAGCATTGAAAAAGAACAAGAAATACATTTATCTACGAATAATGTATATGAAGAAATTTCTGAACAGCAGGTCTTAGATGAAAAAAATCAAGAAGAAATAGAAAAAAGTAGCAGAATTGAAATAATGGAGGATCAAAAAAATATATTGGAAAAACCCAAAGAAATTGAGATCGATATAATGGAGGATGAGAAAGATGAAGTGGAAAAAAATGAAAAAATTGAAATCAACAAGAATCAGGAAAAAATATTGGAAAAAAATGAAAAGATTGAAATCAATGAAAATCAGGAAAAGATATTGGAAAAAAGTGAAAAAATTGAAATAAACGAGAATCAGAAAAATATATTGGAAAAAAGTGACGAAATTGTTATAAAGAAGGATCAGATAAATGTTTTGGAAAAATGTGAAAAAATTGAAATAAACGAGGATCAGAAAAATATATTGGAAAAAAGTAACAAAATTGAGATAATGGAAAATCAGACAAATGTATTGGACAAATGTGAAAAAATTGAAATAAACGAGGATCAAGAAGATATATTGGAAAAAAGTGAAAAAATTGAGATAATGGAGGATCAGAAAAATATATTGGAAAAAAGTGACAAAATTAAGATAATTGAGGATGAGAAAAATGTATTGGAAAAATCTATAATTGATGAATCTCATCCAACTATTGATGAAGTGACAGCTAAAACAGAGGCTGTTAAATGTATTGATAATCCAACAAATAAATTGATTGAATTGAAAGAAAATATTATCACTGATTCAGAGATTTCTCTAAATAAATCCATTAATGATAGTGGTTTTATAGATAATAATCTTACGAATGAGTCAATTGAACTAGACGAAACTAAATCGACTTACACAGATGATTCCCAAGAGAAAAGTTTAATAGATGAATCCAATAAGCTTGAAAAAAATCCTGATAATCCTAGCTTTAAATTTGATGATGAAAATAATCCTGAAAAAAAATATGAAGAAACAGTAAAATCTAATTTAGTTGATGTCACCAAAGAAATTTGTGAAAAAACAGAAATCTGTGATATTCATAGTGCCGCATCCACTGAAACTTCTGAAATACTAAAAGATCAAGCTAACAAAAGTGAAAACAAGGAAGAAGTTAGCAAAATCTTGGAAAATATTGCCAAAGACAGTGACATAAAAGTTAATGAATTTCATGAAAGTTCATCAAAAAATATTGACGTTCAAAACATAACGTCAAAGGAATCAGTAGCAGAAGAAAATACTGTAAAAGAGGAATCAATGAAAGTCGTTACTGAAGAATCAAAGAAAGATTAGTTACATCTTGATTTTTCAAGATCAAAAATATCTTCTAATGTTACTCTACTATGAAAGACTTGAATTTTTAATGGTTGGATATGTTAGTAGCGCTTTAAATACGTGAAAAATCTATTTTTATTATTGAATGTAGAGTTAAGCTAGTAAAGACTAAAATTATAAAATCTATGCAGCTGTTTAATGAAAATTGATAGTTAAATATTATGATATTAATAAGAGCTGTATTTTTAACACTATATATATATCTTATAGTTTATTTAATATATATTAATATTTAATAATATTAATTATGAAATAGATTTTTCATAGTATTTAGGCAGCAACTTGAATAAAGTTTTTGATTCTCAAAGAATCCAAATTATGAGGATGCAATAATTATTTATTATTACGTATAAGGTTTATAAGAGCCTAAGATCTTGAAGATTCGTCAGTATTTTCAAATTCTTATGCATCGAGTGTACGTAGTGTTCATGGCCATGTTTTTAAGAAAGAAAGCGCGCAAAATTGAACAATTACGTACTACATACTAATATGTAAGTGTTCGCTAAACAGTGATAATCTAGCCAGATAAAAGATTGTGATAAAGATTAAAGTAAAAGAATTTAATTCAGAACTCAATATTTATTACTAAAAGCATGCGAAATGAAAGAGCATTTTTCCTATTCATAGATTAATCCAATGAGGCTGGCTTATCTATGTTTGGTGTAAAAACAGCCATAAGTCTATTTTCTTAATCGTTTAAGGTCTGATTCGCATCAGACATTTTTTATATGAATTTTCGCGAGTTGTGAATTATTACACTTAATATTGTAGATCGTTCTTTATTTCTTACTATTATATACTTTTGCTTTTAATGAATATTTCGACTGAAAAAAATTTTTATTTCCAATTAAAATTGGATTTAAAATTCTAGCTCCTGCAATAATATTATTGTTTTTACGTAATTGATCAATGCCATAGGCAAAAGCAGTTACGTAGTCAAAAACTACTTTACTCATTTAAAACGCGTTGAACATTTGGAGCAGTGTTAAGTGCATTAAATTACTTTTTTTTTAAATTGTAATTTAGTTGCATGAAATATGTATTCAAATTTATTTTATAAATATATATACATATAATTTTTATTATTAACTAAATTAATTCGATTGAAGAAAAATCAATCATTTTGATGAATTTATATCACAGTGTCTACAGTGGTATTTGATTTTAGTAAGTCTTACTAATTTTAATATTATAGAAGTAATTTAAATCATTTAACACTTCCTAAATGGAGTTATGAGTAATTAATTAAGTTACGTAGGATGCATGAAGAAACGAAAATCTATTAACGGCTCACTCACTGTAAGTTGTTCGATTCTAACAGCGTTGTGCATCGTAATGTTTTAAAAGCACTTCGCCGCGTAATCTTTCATGCTGTTTAGACGATAATCGCACACACTCACAATTCCTGAATCAGGCAGTTGTTCGTCCAGATCGCAAAATCGAGAAAGATAAATGAAAAGCATCCACTGCTAAGTTATAATACTGTTAAGTGCTATGAGCTTAGTGCCATTCGTTAAGCGTATAATATACGAATATAAAAAATATCTTGGAAAGATAAGGCTACGGTTAATAGCAGATTTGAAGTGAACGAATAATTGTTATTTTTTATCGAATGAAAAAATAATTAATTAATTTTTGAACAGTGAGTTCTGAATTATGAAGTTGCACTTGTCGAAAGAGAAAAAAGTTTAGGATTTATAGACTTTCGCTTTTACTTTAGAAAAAAGTAACTGTATGAGTAAAGAATTTTTGTGACAAAAAGAATCTATAATCTGAGAATTTAAAAAAATTTAATTTTTACGTCTTCTAACGAAAATGTAACTATTGTTAGTGTCACTTATATACAAATCTATAATCATTGTATCCTAAAAATGAAAATTAAAAAAGAAAATAATGCTCGAACTTTTGTAATATCTCTTTCGATATTACTTTTTATTGTAAATCGCATTATAAAGCAGCGGAAACGATATTTATTTTGGTGGACGGCACAATAATATTTTTATATATTCGTCACACGAGACGCTTAGAAGTGCACATGGCAATATGCGATGAAAAAGTAACTGACTACGAAACAAGGATAAACAAATTTGAAGAGATTGAAAAATATTTAATGGTAATAGCTATTGTGTTATTTAATTAAAGAAATTCGTACAGGTTTTCATTTTCTTTTTATATTTAATCATAAAAGTATGTTTGTTTTTTCCTGTTTGATACATATTTTTGTTATATATGATATTGTTATATATTATAAAAATTTTTATAAAAATCTGTGCGTATTTCATAAAAATTATAATATTTAAGTTTTTTTTGTAATATTACCATTAACGTTTTCCTATCTAGTTATTGCTTGCATTTTATAGTTTATTATTTATTTTTATTTTTTGGATACTTTATTAAAGTATCTTTTTTTTCTGCCTAATTGACAACATCAATAAACTTTCTTTGTTAATTATTATTTTTCTTAAAAAATAATTAAAATTTGTATACTTATTTAATTTATTACTGGGCTATGCACATCAAAATTTTTATTTTCAAAGTAAAATTTAGTGCTGTATAACATATCAATCAACCATGCTTTTACTGTTGTTATATTAATCAAAATTCTTAAATATTTTTATAGTAAAAATATTTGATAATCGAAAATAAAAAATATCTATTAGAATTGAATCTCAATTTTTTTGTAAAAAAATATTTTTGCCGCTTTAAAAATCAATTGTAAACTTAATTTTGTAAATCTCTTATTTAAAAAAAAAAAAAAAAGAAAAAACAGCGTTGTTACAAAAAATTTTTTGCTTATAATATTACTATAAATATTAAAATTTTAGCTTTCAGTACTAATCTGTTGTAGCAGAAAGCTTTTTAGATCCGTAAAAAATTAAAAACTGCATAGCCCGCAATGCTGTTTAACAAGTACATAAATCTTTCAAATAATCGAAGTCTACGATTGGTGGAGAGTAGCCCAAAGTGTCCATTGAGTGTGTTATAAGCCGCCAAAGTTTCTCACTCCTAAGATTGTTCTAATAAGATAAAACATACAACAGAAGAATGAATTGTTAATAAAATTGTAATGGCTGTATACGAAGTATTTTTTTTTACAAAACTTTACCTTCACCATCATCCTGTAACACTCCGCAAATTCGTCGTATCTGTACTGCGACATACTTAACAGGCATAAATATCCCCATACTTCGGGATCCTCGCAGTCTCTCCTGTTTGCTTCCATTAAAGTTAGTTCACATTCGGTAAAAAGTTCGAGCTAAATAAAATGGATTAGTTAATTAATATTGTGGATAAAGTTGGTTCCGAAATAGTTTGCGTTTTATAAAATTTAATGCTTACGTAATAATTAGCAATGCCGACGCCAAGCCACAGTTTACAACTAGGACAGATACTGCAAGCACGCAATAATATGCACTTAGCCCGTTCATACTTCTCGACGTCAATGTAATAATATCCCAGTCTTAAGTGTATCAAATAAATATTTTCCGGCCGATCGTAAAGCCTGTCGACCGCTTCAAACTGTATGACGGCGCATTCGATCTTTTGGAGTTTGTAAAAGCAGTGGCCCCGCAGAGCCGCTATGCTGTAATCCTAAGAAAGTTCGGCGTTAAATCAAACTCCAGCAGATGTCCGAGGTAGAATCGGAAATCCTCACCATTCCCACGATCTCTTCAGCTTTGTTCAGGTAGTTCAGCGCGCCTTGATAGCACTGCTGAAGGTAGCGGCTGACGGCGAAGAAGTACAGAAACTCGACCGTTCGCTCGCCGACGTGGCACTCCTCTTGAGCCAAGGCCAGCTCTGCGAACTGTAATAAGGAGCTCGAAAAAAACGATAACGACCGTACCCGATTTACCCGACCAATGGAGTCGCAATTACGTTGAAGCAGTACAGCTTGAGCAGCAGCGCCGCCGTCAGGAGGAAGATCCGATTGCTTCTGCAGAGCACCGTCGACCAGGCAATGGGCTCTTCCCTCAGGACGTTCAGATCCTCGTTGTCTCGATGTTTGTCCGTCAAGCACTTCTCGGCGGTGCAGTGCGTCACGCTGATACCTGGGGCAGGGAAATGCGGTCGATGAATTACGGTAGGACAAGTAGAACGAAATCTTGGGGGTTGTTTTTACGGACCTGGATAGAATTGCATCTTGATGTATAGTAAGTGTAAGCAGGCCCATCCCTCGGCGAATCTGGGGTATAACAGTACCACTGCTTTCAAAATCATTTCCGCTTGCTCGTACTCCTCCCTCATGGTCAAGAGGATACCGTAAAAGAGTAGTCTAAAGAGAGATTTTGTTAGAGTATATTATTCTTACATCTGACGGGAAAAGTATTATCGATTTCATTATCGAATCAGTGAATAAAGCTGAGTTTTACGCTATTTTATGACGCGAATTCAGCCTGATCGCCTGTCGGCAGCATTCGGTCGCCTCGCTGACATTGGTGTTTTTCATGTAGTAAATCGCGTATATCATCCAGTTGTCCGCGTTGCCGCGATCGTCGGTAACGATCTAAGGGAACGCCTGCGGTTACAGAATAAACTTAATCCGAAACGCTACTACTCTCGATCTGCTAAACCTGCGTAATCAGTCGGTCGGCTTTTTCGTTGTCGCCCAATTCGTGGGCCTCTTCGGCGCGGAACCAGAGCTTCACGGGGTCGCAGTCGTCGGGCTGCTTTTTGTGGCTGAAGCGAACCTCTTGCTTGTTGTTCAGCGCCACGTGCATTTCGTCTACCAAGTACGAGTAGCAGGAGGATACGAAATTCTGCGTAATTAATAGTGCATCAGAAAAGGATTGATGCAAGTAGGAGTTTAATGGTTAAGAATGATAGTAACCTGATTTTCTATCGAGAACCACTCGGACGAATTGATCGCGAACTTCTGATCCAACAGATTAATGATTTTGGTTTTTAGTGTATTTCGTATGGCTACGTATTGTCCACTTTCGTGAAGGAACTGCTTAAATTTTCCGAGCTCGTCCTAAAATCATTGAAACAGACTCGAGTTTTTTTATTTATCATATTATATGAAATTGAACAATGTATTATTAACAGACTTCGATGTAAGCGTATGGACAGGTGAGCTCTTCGGGACAAGCAGCGACGTTCGGTGGCTTACACGGATTCTTTACTATCTCTTCGCTTTCCGACGACTTTGAACAATTTTCCGAACAGTCGCACCTCTCTTTGTAATCCTAAAACATTTATTCGAACGATATCGAGTAAAGCGACAAAGCGAGCCTTCGTTCGGAGAACTTTCAATTTTACTAATCGACGCGTATCCTCACCCGATAACTTTCTCCAATGACGTCCACCAACTTAGCGATGCACTTCAGGTACTGTTCGTGAACCAAGTCGGGTGTATAAGTGAACAGCATTCCCGAGGGTTTCGGCGACCGGAGCACGTTTTCGATGCTGCAACGTTATCAATCGTTCTGAATCAAAGTTAAAAATCGATCGAAAACCGATCAAACGAACTAACGCTTCCTCGCAATTTTCGAATGTTCGAGCGGGGAGGAACGGTCGGTACAGCTGGAATTCCACCAAAATCAGAACGGGCTGGCCCGTTTCCGTTACGAGGGGATAGCAAGGTTCGCCCTCCTCCTCTCCCAGGAGCTGAGAGAATTAAATACGTTACTTTCTGAAAAGGAATATTTTGTATATAGTAAACGTTAGGAAAGTTACAGTCAAAATAAAATCCTCCGTGACTTTGCTGTCCTGAAGCTCCTCGGAGCCGTAGTCTAGCTTGTTGCCGAAAATGCTGACACCCAGGCCGGTCTTCTCCTCCAGTTCCGACAAGCTTCGGGTGTGCAATTGCGCGAGAACTCGCGTTTTCGTCCCTGCGACACGTCGACTAGATTTAGCATAAAGTATCTTTATCGAGAATTTTCTAAGTGGACGCGTGTATTTACTTCCTGGATACATGAGCTGACTTATGTCGGCGTAGCATTGATATATGGCAGAGGTAGGCTCCGATGTCTCGGTAACGTTGGATTCTTCTTCACTCTCGTCTTTTGCCCTTAGCATGATTTCGAAGGGCCAATGCTTGTATCTTAAATGAGAGGAACGGTAAAATTTTGAAAAATATTTATATCCGATGGAAATACGCAAACGTACTTCTTTATTCGATCCTGAATATTTTGAATGTCGCCCAGGTTTAGTAAAGCCCGATGCATAGCATTAAATTCTATTCTTTGAACGTTCTTTTTAACAGTCTCCTGCGAATGTCAAAAATAAGAAGTTTAAAAGTGCTTGCACGCACTTTTTCCTTGCTTTAAATTACTTTCAAGTCGAATTCATTTTTAAAATCATTTATCACGCAGTCGTAATCGCAGCAGAGCCTGTATTTCGAATATTTCGCGCGGCTCTCCAGATTTTGCAGAGACCTCCAAGCCTTCGCGAACTCGACGTCCTGAAAATCCGTCCACTTCCCGGCTTCGAACACAATGCAGGAGGAATCCTCGATCTTAAATAAAGGATCGAACCTAAAAATCGATCTCGCGAAGCGACTCGTCGGCCGACTCTTACTTCGATCTCCTCCGTGTTCAGGACGGTGCCGCACTTGTAATCGGAGCTCGGCCTGAAATTACTCGGCAAATTGTAAATGCTCTCGATCGTTATGTTGAAGAAATTGAAGTCCGTGTCCATCAAGGAGATGTCGCTCTCGCTCGGCCTCGCCGTCACGGAGATCTTTGGCAGATTCATCCAGGAGACGGCGTTGCAGTCCCAGGAGTAAGAGGGCGACTCGAGGATCAGCTTTTCCTCGAAGTATTCCTCGCCTGCGCTCGCGAGAATTCGTTTGTTATCTGGTACTGATTTAGTGTGTATTTAAAGAGAAATTGAGCGGTACCTAAAAGAACTGGTAACATGTCCAGGTTGCACATTCCTAAAAGTTTGAACTCGATCTCGGAAGGACGGTGAAGCGATTCCACGTGAACTGATTCCACGTTTTTAACGTTTTTACCGGTTTTAGCGTTTTTATCGTTTTTATCGCTTTTATCGTTTTTATCGTTTTTAGCGTTTTTATCGTTTTTAGTTTTTTTATCGTTTTTAGCGTTTTTATCGTTTTTAGCGCTTTTATCGTTTTTATCGTTTTTATCAATTTTGTCGATTTTAACAATTTCAACGGGCTCAGGATTAATGGAGCTGTAGTCTTCAGGGATTTCAAATACCTTGACTGAAGGAAATACCTTGATTTAGAAGTGAACTTTAAGTTTTCTGGATTAATAAGACGGTTTAAAAAAGCAATGTGCTTACTTAAAAGTGGAATAGACACTATGGGGGCAATTGTTTTCATATCACTTGCCGAGTACGGCAAATCGACCCCGAAATTGATCGGATGCACCTTGGCGATGGTCTCGTAACTGGCATAGATCGTTATAAAACCACTTTCTCCCAAAATTTTCTCTCCGTGTTCCACTTGAAACTTGACCAAAAAATTTTCCTCCCTTATCTGCACGGAGGTGAACAAACGGAGAGAAGAGATTTAAGTGGTTCTTAAAATTAAAACGTTGATTGTCCTATTTGTGGATAAACTTACGACATTTTCAATGCTTTCGATAGATATTTCAATCTTTGTCTGAATATAATCTTCTTCTTCTTCCTCGTTATCGCACGATGATGTTGATGAATCGCAAGCATATTGCTTAGAGTGAAGTCTGTCTTCAGGAATAGGATCTTTCGTGATCACAGTGCAGCTTTTCTTCATTTTTAAAAGCTTGTAAGTTAATAAAACATTTTGTTTCAAGGTAGTACAAAAATTAAAATTATAGGTTGGGAAGGCAGTGCAAACAAAAACAAATTGTGCTTTTGTTTTTCGGGTTCGATTACAGGATTCGATTAGTTCAGATTTGAATAGTAAATATATATCCCATTAAACTATAGAGAAAAGAGTTTCTATATAAATAAGCTGATGGATGCTAGAATTGTAGAATAAAATGTAGTGCTCTGTAACTAATGAAAAAAATGAAAAGATTTTTCTTAAAAATTGTTTTATTTATTGAAAATTTTTAATTTGAAAAAATTGACTATCTTCCTTAAAAAAGAAAAACAAATTATTATTTCGCTATATTTATAACTAGTGTAAGATTTGTTCATTTGCATATGACTACATGATTATATACATTGTAGCAAATTCTATACGTAAAACTAATTATTGATTTTCAATGGATGGAATGAGTAATGTCACGATACAAATTAAGAGCAAATCAAAAGAAATGAATAATCAAATTTACAAAACAGTAACATTGCCCAAGGCAATGACGTATTTTTGAAGTTTACAGACTGTGGTTAGTTTCATGTGACTCAATTTAATGAGTCGATGAACTTATCCAAGTCCAGCGGATGCGAAACTCACAAAGTTCGTAGTGAATCTCGATCAAGTTAATTTATCGAAACAATTTTTTTTGTAAACTTCAAAATTTAGCAGGCTACTCTGCAAGTCTCGCATTCGCTCCGCGAAAAATTTCCAAACGCAAGAGAAAAATGAATTTGAGCGAGTCGACACACGTTGCTTGTTGTCATCAAATGATTACGTTATATTATTTGGTACATCAGAAAAGACGAGTAATGTGCGTAATACAATGGAGTCTCATTCGCAAGCGTTATTACATTTCACATTCCGGAGCAGCCAAGGCACTAGTCGGGTTTTACGAACACGAGAAACTCCCTATACAAGTCGGTATAAAAAAAAGAATCCTTCGGTATACAAATAAAGAAACCGAGCTCGCGCCCTTTCTCTCTCTCTTTATTTTTACAAGTTCACTGAAGCTTTCGCTCTCTTCAAAAATGCACTTTCGAAGTTCATTCCTTCCCGTCGACATATATATATTGCACGGATCCAAAGCTCGTTCGTCCGGAATTTAAAGGAGCTCTTCGCGTCTACACGCGGATCATTCGAAACGTCGAGTTGCGCGAGGATGGGCGAGGGAAGATCGGCGTCGTTTATGCACACGGCGGCTACAGGGTTCGGAGGGTCTTGTCGATGAGCCTGAGGGTGCTCTCGGGCACGGCGTCGGTCAGCGCTTTTCGGAATCCCTGGCAGCGTGACAGAAGCTTGAACGTCTCCTTCGCGTGCTTTCTGCAAAGGTCGGAAATTCGATGTTTTGAGCTTACTGCCGTCGATTATAACTTTCGAAATTCACTTTGGGGTCTTACCTCGCTTGCAAATTTCCGTCGGTGAGGAGTTTGGCGGTGGTTGCGAATAATTTATCTTTGACCTCGCGGGGCAAGACCATCACGTGCTCCGGGCCGATTTCTGTGACGATCAGGTACAGGAGCCGCGCCGTTGTCGCGTGGACGATTGTGTTCTGGTGACTGGAAGAAATAAATTCGTGTTACTATAAAAACTTCGCTCAATGAAGAGAAACTTGGGACTGCATCAAACTTACGAAGCTCCGCGGTTCGCTATCGTCATAATGGTTCGATGCGGGGGGAAGTGTTCGATCATACTGTTCAGCGCTGCGTTGCAGTCCTCGCGGAGGAACCTGTTCGTATCCGCCGTCCTGTGCAGCAGCGGTCCTGCTATTTCATCGATATCCTACAAAGAGAAAAACAAGGAGAAGCTCTCAAAAGTTCTCAAAAGCGTTTCCAGCCTATCATTCCGAAACCGACCTGCTCGATTCCCCGGATGTGCGCGCTGAAAACGTCCCCGGCCGCGGTGCAGGCGACTCGCGCCACCTGGGAGCGCAGGTTCTTCACGTGCTTGCCGAGGACTCGCGCGACCAGACCCGGCGCGCAGACGTCCAGCTGTTCCGGCTCCTCCCTCGCGATTTGCGCCAGAGTTCTCAGCCCCTTCAAGGTCACCTCCCTGAAGAGAGATTTGACGTTTTAAAAAATTATATAATACCAAGCTGCGCATCGGCAGTGACGTACCAATCCTTGTGCTCCAGCTGGGCGAAGCACTGGTTCACCATTTTCGATGACTTTTCCACGTGGCGGACGGCCGGCACCGAGGTCGCCCTGTGGCAGTTCGCTTGCGGCCTCAGCTTGCAGGGCGAACATTTGAATTGCTGACGTCGGGTTTCCACTGGAGTCGGTAGACGTGACGGCTGTAGGTCGAAAATTTCATGTTTTATTAAGGCCGGCAGTCATTATTTTGCTAAGCATTTCGAGATCGATTTCTGTACGTTCGAGTCGATTGTCGCGCTTAAATTGTGCACTAATATGCTGCAGCGAACAGTGAATTGGCGCGATTAAACGCCTCTGTTAAGATCTGCTCAATTATTGCATCCGCTTGAAAACGCCAAAAACGATGCCCCCCTGCCTACCGTTAATTTTCCACTCGTACCTCGAGAGCACGACCACAAAGCTCGGAGCCGAAAGAAGCTTATAAACGCGGGGAAGCTCGGCGCGCGGATCGATATAAAACCGACGTAAATAAAGAAGCGAGAGAGAGAGAGAGTGAGTTGCCGTCGATTGAGAATTACGGCGGGGCTATTAAGGCTCTAAACGAAATCGATAAATAACAACAACCTGTGGCTTGACGCCGACGTCGTCCGTCTCGTCGGCGCTGTCGGAGCTCTCGCCGCGATCGACGCCGTCGAAGCCGATCGGAAGCGGCGGAGTCTCCGCCGAGTCGTCCGTGTCCTTGGACTCCGGGTTCTCGCTTATGAATCGCTTCGGGCTGCTTCGCTTCGGGGACTGCAAAGGCGATTGGAAAGGTATTGAAAATTCGGATATACATCACGGAGAAAAATACCTTATTAAAAATTAGTATAGTCTATCGTAATCGAAGGACAAACTTGCACTATTCTGAAAAGTTACTATAATTTGTAATAAAATTTAATAGGACTATATTAATTTTTACCAGAGTTCTATTAAATTTTAATACATATATAGTAATTTTTCAGTATAATGCAAGTTTGCCCCTCGATTGCGATAGACTATACTAATTTTTAATAAGGTATTTTTCTCAGTGTAGTCTTCTAAAAGATCCGAGGATGTAATATCGTTACCATGACGGGACTGTCGCAGCTGTAGAGGGTGACGTTCGAGTCGGTGTTTCTCACGTCCTCGTAATCGAGCGAGGCCCTCGAGCGAGCAGGTGAGTTGAGGACCTTCGAGGAGCCGCCGCTCGTCGCCTCTCTCCTCGAGTTTCGGAAGTCCAAAGTCTCGAAGGCCTCGTCATCTTCCTCCTCGGCGTATTCGTAAGCCTCCTCGGCGTCTTCGGCGCTCCCGTTGACTCCATTTAAGGCGGCCTTCGGAAAGCGAGGTTTTAGATAGTTCGCGGCGAAATTTAGAAGCTCGTTAGAAATTTATGCTTGAACTTTGGTAGGAGGAACTTTTGCGATTAATAATGCAGGGCCGCGCTGGACATTCATATTTTATTCCCGGCTTGCGTATTTTTTGTGCTTTTATTTTATTTGAAATTGTAGCGTATTCGTTTGAAAATAAAAAGATTCTTTGAAAAATATGGTTTTGATACTTAGATACTTGCTGATTACAGAGATTAACAGAGAAAAGATAGATAAAACTTAATTCTCAAGTGTATAATGTTCCGAAAATATATGTTATTTAAAATACATCGCGGGATAAAGAGCAACATTTTGAACAAAAAAACTAATGATTTTCAACACCCTATACTTTCAAAATTAATTATTGCGATTAAAAAAAAATATTATCATAATCATTTGAGATTATTGCCTTGATAAATAAATTTACCAAAATTAAATTTATTTTCACGCGATTTCCAAAAAACAATTCACTTTCATCTCAGCCATTTAACCTCAAACTCGCTTCCACCGCGAATCCGCTCAAAAAAAACACCTCATCCCCCAGAAAAAACCAGGCCCTCACTCACCATCGAGCCCTTGGGCGTGTGCCCGTCGCGCTGTTCGCCGGAGCACCTGGAGGCCGGCCGGGACTTGGCGGGCGTCGTCGATCGATCGCCGGCGTTGCGCTGCTGCCGATGCGAGTCCTCGTCGTCAGCCCGGGCCGACAGCAGCGAGCCTCGCGACAGGCGGCCCGCCGATTCGAGACTCGCGCGCTCCGCCTGCGAAGAGTTCGAGGCCGCATCATCGTGGTTCTGGAGGGCGGTCGGGGCGTCGCGCTGACGGTGCTCGTCGCTGGTCAGGCTCAAGTTGTCCGCCTCGTCGTCCGGCTCCGTGTGGATGGACACCTGGACCGGGGTTTTTGTTTGTTTGTTTTTTTTTTTTTTTTTTTTTTTGTGAGGGTTTATATTGTTTTTAAGGGGCAAAGCTTTTTGCTTTTTGTGGTTGATACAAGTTTTGTATGCAGCGTCAAAGTTGGAAATCGGGGAACAGGTTCGAAATCAATAAATTGAAGGTTAATTAAAGGGTTCTGTAAAGCTATTTTTACGAGTTCTTAAATGCTACTTTTCACATATAATTTTTGTTGGTTTTAGTTATATAATTTAACAAGCTTATGATATAATCCTAAACTCCAAACATTCCTAGACCAAAAAACCTCCAAAAGATATAACTCCAAAACGCTCCACCACCCGATCCCAATCACCCCCGAAACACATTTAAATCGAAACTCACCGCGTCCGTGGCGTCGCGTCTGCCGCTGCTCTTGGCGGAGATGACGTCGAAGGCCTTCTCGGAGGAGCGTCGAGGCGAGGAGGCGGCCCGGCTGCGGACCTCCGCGGCTTCGATCGATTCGTCGCTGCTCTCGACCTGCTCCGGCAGTGGTTCGCCGGTGGTTCCGCGGAGCCTCGGGGGCGCCGAGCGCAGCGACGACGAGCTGCTGCCGCTGTTGGAGCGCAAGTCCTCCGCGTCTGCAAGCGTTAGGCGCGCCGTTTTTTTGAGGGCTGAGCGGTGAAACGGCGGGGAATCGCACGGGGAGCGCGGGCGATTGGGGATTTTGGAAGGTTTTACAATGGGGGTTACTGATAAATTCGTTAAAAAAAATTCAAAAAATGTCCTATTCATAAATAGGATTTATCATAATATCATAATATCATAATATCCTATTCATAAATAGATTTATCATAAGAAACCGTGTTTCCTAAAGTCGTTGCAGTTTTATGAAAAGTGTATCGCTGAAAAATATTTTTGCTCGAGAAGTATAGTTGAAAATTTTATAAGCTCTGCTTAAAACTTTCGACGTAATTATGTCGCGCACATAAAAAATTCGGAATTTAATATAGCAATCACTCCCGTTTTACATAAATCTCTCGTATTATTTACAAATTTGCCTAACGATCAAAGGCCGAAGCATTCGACACAATTTTCATAATCCCCGGCAATCGTCCGAGTCGGTAAAACTTTGCACGAGGCGCACAGTACAGTCCGCCTGCGTCGTGCAAAAATTCCTTATCCATATCCTCGAATCAAACCCGCGGAGCCGCGCGAAAGTAAGCGCCGTCAAGCTCTTTCGTACAGTTACAGTCGCCATCGACGCGCGAAGATCGATAAGGAATTTTACGTCGCAGATTTCGCCGGCCGACAAGCGGCGCGGAGTGGTTTTCCGAGGAAAATCGTAAGCCCCTTTCCCCTTTTCTCCGCGTCGAGTTAGAGATTATAGACAATTCCTATAAGCGGCTTTTATTGCTCGCTCGCAAAGTGCTCGTCGATAAGAAGCTCCGTCAATCTTCGCCCCGAGTAAACAGCGCTGTTTTTCCGGAAAAGGCTCGAGGTTTGTAGGTTAGATCATTTATCCTGTTTGCGATAACGGAGAATTGAATCGCTAATTCGAGGAATTGCTCGCACTCGGCGTGCGCATCCATCAACTGTCGGATGCTCTGGGGTAATAATGTGTAATTCGTTGCAGTTAAAAATTAAGCATTTACTTTGGCACGTCGGAATAAAATTTATGTTTGATAATATTGTAAATTGTTTGAGAAGTGATTGATAAATTAACTTGACGATAATTAGCGTGTAAACGTTTCAATATCATATTTTAATAAACGAGTTATTAAGTTCTTAATTGTACATGGAAATTTTGTATTGCATGATTATTCAAATTTTCAGAAAAAAACTAAAGGCCGATGAAGAGTTTAGATCGAAAATATTTTTACTACGTATTTTATACGTATTCATTATAGATTTTCACTTCGCGTGCTTCCGCATACTATCAACGAGAAAAATATTATGAATTATATCGCAGCTCTGAGAAACATTAAAACTCCTTTATGTGTCCCTGATGTAATCTTTATCAACGAAACCGAACTAAGCATTAAAGCAGATTAATCAAATTCTTCAATTACCTTTATAATGCAGCGATCTATCTTGAAATTTGCCCAAGATTTTAATCGAAACTAACGACGTTTGAATTTTCTACGAAGCAGAAGTAACGACTTTTTTCTAAATTAAATTATCTAAAGCATGAATTCAAGCTCACCCTTCAAACTCGGTAAGGCGGTTAAAAATGCAAAGGCTCCTTGACATTCAATAAATGAACTGCCAGCGCAATCCAACGATTCCCCGTTCGAGAGAAGCAGCCGCCGCGCGCGAACAAAAGCCAATCTCCCCGCGTCCGCCTCTCCTCGCGGGTGAACTCCCTCCTTCGAAAAAGGCGCAGGCAGTCCTAAGTAAATGCACCGGCGACTGTACACACACACCCGGGCTGCACAATGCGTTCGTGTGCTTAGCGGAGTTGGCACGCCATTACTCGAATCGATCCCCGCTGAAATCGCGAAAGCGCGCGGAAAAGGAAAAACGTCCGGCGAAAAACTTCGGTACTATCGATTATCGCGCGCCGCTGCTTCTGCATAGACAGAGTTGCATGCCGCTCTCGGTCTGCGCGGGTGTGCATGCACGTACGTATGTGTGCGCGTACGTATACGTATATACCCGTGCAGGACTACGCGCGTCGCGACGGCAGAGGTTAAGAACCTCCCGCTCCAGTTCAAACGTTTTCGATCGCCGAGGCCTGTATCTATGCGCAATGCCGCCCGATGTTATAGAGGCAGCCGCGAGCTTGGGCAGGGTTAGTTTCGCGAGCGCTTCGAGGGAGATGCGAGGGGGCGCGAGGGGGGTTGAGAAGGGAAGCCTTTGGGGGTGGTGTTGTGTTTTAGGACTGGTTTGTTTCGTTTTAGATCGGAACCGGAAGAAAGCTTTTGGGAAACGTTTGCGAAATTTTCTTTTTGCAGAAAGTAGTTGTAATGAGGAAATCTATTTTATTGGACCATTGCGGTTTATATGTATACGTAATCATTAATTATTATCAAACTTGCTAAACTCGCTAAAATTTTTGTCAAAACTTCTAAAAAAAAAAGTTTCTTCCAATAAATTCGATCCGCCTTATCTCAAAGTCGACCAAAACTTTCCTTCCCGAAAACCGTGCATTCTCCTCCACCGGTTAACGAAACAACCCTCCCGCGCACCCTCGCCCACAAGGTCACCTTCAAAACGCCCCGAAGAATGAAGGCCATCACCCAATTTCGCTCGTCGAAATTCCGGCGAACTTTACCGCGGCGACTTCCGCCCCCCTCTCGCGGAACCGAGAGCCGCTCACGCACGTATACAGCAATATAAGGGAGGGAAGCCAGCCGCGTTCGGTCGTTGTTCGCTCGCCGGGGGCTTATCCGGCTCGGCGATCTCTCTCTCTCTCCGGGAAGAAGGTGCATGCACTCACCTCGCGGGGCGGTCGAGGCTCTTTGACTCATCGACTTGCTGCCGGTGCTGCTGCCGGTGCTCGTGCGCGCCGAGTGCTGCTGCTGGTGGTTGCGCTCCGAGCCGCTGTCCGTCGTCTCGGGCTCCTCCCCCGCGTCTTTGTCACTGGAGGGTGGAAAGAGTTAGTGGGTCGATAATTGTTTCAGTGGTTAGAGCGCGACGGTGGATTGTTGAAATATGCTGAGTTTTTTTTTATTGGGGACGATTGGTAATTAATAAAGAGGTAATGAAATATGTAATATGTACATCTCACGTGCAATCTGCTATTGATTGTAATCTATAAGTAAATTGAAGAAAGAATATATTGAACTCTTGAAACAGGATGAAACTAAACCCTTTTCGTTCTTATAAATACCCTCCGCATAAAACCTATCACCGTGATACTCGACAATTGCATCACTCCGCTAAAACTACCTTCAAACCCCAAACCTCGCAACAAACAAAAATGTCAATCATCCAAAATCCAAAAAAAAATAACCAGCCCGTACATCGTGTCGGAGCTGCCGTTGAGCTTGAGCTTGAGCACGGGCGTGGGCTCCTTGGAGCCAGCCCTCTCGAACTCGTCGACGATCCTCCTCTCCGCGGAGTCGACGCCGATGGACCTCCTGCACCTGAACGCGCAGGGACAGCAGCCGAGCAGGCCGTCGGTGAATCGGCGCGAGGCGGCGAGCGGCTTCAGCACCACCGGGGAGGCAGTGGCCGCCGCCGCCGCCGTCGCGGCTCCGTCGCTCCTACCGTTGATCAGAGCCTTGCCGTTCAGCTCCTCCTTGGAGGCGTCCGGCCACACGCAGTACTTGAAGATCATGATGACGACGGCGCGGTGTCGTCCTCCCGGCGGGGGTGCTTTTTTTTATATCATTTTGGGAGGCGAGAGCAGGAGTTTGGAGTCGGGGAGGAGCTGCGGTTGCGTGGGTTGACGTCGAGAGATACGGGGTGCATTGTTTTTTGAGTCAGTCTTTTTTAGATTTTAGTTCTTTTGGTTAACGGAGTTCGACACTAGCTGGAATTTTTGTTATCACTGCGGTTAGATTTTTTAGGGTACAATGTGTGTCAATAGAATAGAAAATAGAAAATAGCGTTAATTTTGCAAAGTGGATTCAATAGAGATGCTTTTTTATGGTTATAATAAGCTAAGACTTATCACGTTTCCTTTGTAAAGAACGAAGATTACAATTGCATAAATAACATAGAAATTATTCTGAAAAGTACTGATCGTAAATTTTTACGCGCCAAGTCAGCAGACTCATTTGTATTACTAATTTTACTTTTGTGCTACTTACGCCTACTAAAGTTCAACGGTTACCGGAAATAAACGTTTAGTGGAAAGCACGAAAATACTGGTTTTAAAAATAATCTTTTTGACGCTGCAGTGGTGAATAACTAAAAAATCTAATTTTTTTTTTAATTCGAGACATAATTTATATACTTTACGATTAAAGGATTTATGTGAATAAACGACTAATTTTCTAACTATTCTCTCAATACGTTTTAACTTTTATATTAACAGGGCTTTGATAATAAAAATATCACCTCTAAAATGACTTTTTTAGAAACTTCACTTTATCTTTATCATAATCAGATCAATCTCCAGTACCAATTTATTACCCATCAAGGCGTTAAAAGCGAATTCCTCCCGCTAATCCCGCCTCATCATTTTTTATCGCCGAAATTGATTCGGAGTGAATAACGCGATAAATCCAAAGTAGAAAAGCTCGCGATTAGTCCGTCACGTTGCCCTGACTTAAGTGGAACGGAGCTATACAGTCAGTCAGGCAATTTTTCACTTCCCCCGGTGACTTTTGACCTGTGCAGATATAATTCGAGAGGTTTTTCCAATGAACGACGGAGAGTATTTTCCCGCGGCTGACTCTATATAACATAGACCTTGGCGGCATCACATTGACACGGACGACGAGAAAATCGGTTAACTTGTTGAATTATTGCAGTTTCTCGTAATTGTCCGCTCGTAAGAAATTTATGGTATATGTTAAGGTAGGCGTGCTTTTATAACTCTATCGCGTTTTAAAGGTGTAGAGCTATTTTTATATTAATTCTAGGTTGATGGCGAATTTTAAATAAAATGTTAAGTTCAAACTTATTTTCATCGTGCTTGGGTTCTGGATGGAATTTAATGGCTTAATATCTCATTTACCTTTGAAAACCGCAAAGTTTATTTAATCGAACGTAAGCATGACTCTTCAACTGTTTTATACGTTACTCAAAGAATATTAAGACATTGGAATGACCTAAGTATAAACATTTCTTTTTCATTGTTCAGTTTCAAAAAAGTTTTAATATCTTAGAATTGAGCAGAGTATAAGCTACGAACAAACATTCATTACTTTTCAAAAAGACTAAAAAAAACAAAGTAAATTCTAATAAATTTACCGAACAACCAAGCGAGTAAATTAGTTTCATTCAACATCAGTTACTATAGGCCGATTAAACAGATGAACCGATAACAATAAAAAAGCATCCTTCGAAACACCGTCCAACCAGCGAAGGTTAGACAAATAAAACCCTCCTGCAATTCTCAAAGCGAACTACGCAACATCGTGTTTTTCACACCCCCGCGGCACACTTTCCCCACCTCCGATCCATCGCGAGCCCGCCGCCTCAAAACCACCGTCATCCTACTTACGTCCGAGCACTCGAAACTCAAAAAAAAAACCAAAGCACACGAGAGCGTCGTCGTCGCTCTCGACGAGCCGCCGCCGCCGCGCGAAGCAACGAGTCGTCGCGTCCGCCTCTCTCGTAACCAAAACAGCCACGGAGAGCAGGTGCCGCGTTGTGTGCTCGCTTCGAGCCGGCGCACGCACGACTGCCGCCGCCGTGGAACGAGGAAGCGCGCTCGGGGCTGCGAAACCCGAGCGCGTTTTGAGCCGCGCGCAGCCACCCCCGCCAAAGCCGACATCGCGATAAGAGCCGCTGCTGTATATCGTATACCGCCGGATCCGATTGCTTTTCGTGCTCCCGTTTCTTTTTTTTTTTCTGCTATTTTTGGAAGAGATCTCTGGCGGCGACGGGGTTTGTAGGATAAGGCTTCGAGGGAGGGTTAATTGGAGCTTGGTTAATTGATTAATTAGGTGTTTATTTATACTTTAGTTATAGATTATAATTATAATTAAATTAAATATTGTGTAGCTTGTTAGAAACGTTTTTCGTATGTGAAACGTGTGGTTGGAAAATTAATGATTTTTTAATTTAGAACTGATTAAAATATTTTAATTCTATTGATTCACAGAGGAAAATTTCCAATATTCTAAAAAAACCTTGGTATTATTGATTATTGTATTTTGTTAAGTATAAAGTAGTCTATTTGCACCTAATAAAGATTAAATCATCTATGCAGTTTCTAAAATAGTAGCAAAATATTTATAATTTTCACAATTTGCGGTGAACATCCCTTCAGAATTAACAAAACGAAAAAAAAGTTTCAAATATCACAATATCCAATTATAGAAAAACGTGCACCCTGCCCCAGCCAGACTTCAAAAGCAAGCTCTCTGCCCTTCTCAAAATTTCCCGCTAAAAAAAAACCGAGGCACGCTAAATAATTTCCATTGAGCAATTACGCGCGATTGTCGCATGTACAATTCGTGCCGCCCTCCCGCTCAAGGCAATGCGCGCGCATCCGCATACTCCTTTCGCTCCGCGTACGTTACATTCGTGTATATGGATTATTACTTACGCACTAAGCACGTGTGTCTCGTAAATAAACCGAGTCGCCCGAGAGAGAGAGAGAAATTCGATCGGCGGCCTTTGCGCGCAATTTTCTCGAGCCCCAGGACGTGACGGCGGAATATTTTCATTCGACGCGAGGGATTTTGATTGTGTTGCGTCTCGGGTTATTGAATATGTAAATACTTCGGGTGATTAGATTGAATGTTACGTGGCGGTTTCGAGGGGAACTGGGAAAAATTAATATACGTAATTGTTCTGATTTCAAAAAAGTGTATGACGTTGCTAGTATTTTTTCTTTGAGCTACATTATAGCATGAATAACTGGGAAAAGAAAATTACAGGGAGAATTGCTAAAAAATTAGTGCTAATCTTTGAATCCTAAAGTACTCTAATCACGTTATAAACTCATTTTTCAAGGCAACTTTTAAATTAGCATATAGCGCTACTCGACTTTTAAAACTTCAAACAAATTTCAATAACCCGTTTGACCCAAAACTATTTCCAACAGATTAAAAATTCCAAATTCAAACAATCCAATAAAGCATCAGCTTTATCCAGCTCTCTCAAACAACTTCCTTCACACGCGAGGCTGCCTCCTTAACCTTCCGCTCTCCAACAACCTTCCGCCATCGTCAAAACAAACAGATGTCCCGAGCGAGGCGCCGCGGCGAATTTCCCACGCGCACAACGAGCGGCTATAATCGAGGCACACCGGAAAATTTCGCACCTGCACCGAAAAACCCCCGATTACACCCTCGGCACGCGCGTCGCACCTCCGCGCGCGGTAATCGGACTGCGGGAGCCGTGACTGCGCGCCGTGGCATACGAAAAGCGGTGATTTCAACGCGTGCACGACGCGTGCGCCCACTGCGGTCGCGGGGAGGGAGATTTTGTTTTTACACCGCGGCGATGTATATCGGCGTGTGAAAAGTTAATTAATGTCACCCCGCCGGCTTTGCGTATAGAGGTTAAGTCGGTCGTCCGGGCTGGGAAAGGCACTTTGAGAGCGTGGAGGCAGGTGCGGATTTTGGATTTTGTGTCTTGCGAGGAAGGATTGAGAAGTTAATCGATGTTCGAGATGACTCGTTAAATATTAAGTGTGTTTCACATATGTTTGTATTTTAATTGGATTGGAAAAGCGCGGAATTTATAGTTTGCTTTGTATCAATATAGAGTTTGAATAAATTTTAAAATTGAAATGTACTTTTTTAAATTTAATACACGTTTTTTTGGGGGGGAAATCTTTGACTTTGTTGAAGCAAATAACTTTGTAAGAGTGCACTGAAGTAAACCTAAATAGTTTTTTGTTTTCATGTCTAACGACATTCCATTACCTTTTCGTACAAGACGCATCGCCGTAGTCTCCATTATCACATTTGCATCCTTATTCACGACTATAAACGCGATGCTACAATATTCCACACGAATGGATAATACATTTGAATCGCAGATTACATTGAAATTAAAACACCCGCGGCGAACAAAAAACACCAAAAACCAATTAACCGTTCCCGATCCATCACCCACCGCTGTCCCATATCTTATTCAAACGATTCAATACCGCCACCTCCGCCGCCGCAAAAAAAAAAAAAAAAAAAAACCAACAACCACCACCTGCAGGCTCGTCCGAAAAAAGCGGCAATCAGTCGCAGTCGCGCTAAGTTTAGCCCCAGGCCCCATGAAAAATTCAGCGCCTCGGAACGCCCAGAAACGTCTCTCGGCCGTCGAGAGGCGGGAGAGGCCAGAAAAGTTTATCGAACGGATTCCTTCGTGGAAGGCTAATTTGTGTATACGCCAGATATCCGTCCAGCGGGGGAATTCGGGATCGATATTTATATGACTCGGCGGCGGCTCGGTGCGTGATCGCGTTTTAACGTGCGGCCTCGATACAAGAATTAGGCCAGACGCACCTCGCCGCCGGGGGGGCAGGAATTTCAGTTCGTCGCCGGTGGACGCGAATTGTATATATGTGAATGTACGGAAAGAGGAAGGTTTTTCTACATATTAATATTGTCGAGGCTCATCGCGGGCGGCGAGTCACGATTTTAATTGGGCTAGAAAGCTTTCGAAGGTTCGATGCACGCATGACTCGGGCTTTCTTTTGTGACACGCTAATTAAATGGATTTTTTTTGTCATATGCGTTTGCGCGCCGCTTTTCTTGCGGCGCGCCGCGCGCAAGGACTTTTATCGTTGATGTAGGTCTCGCTTGGCTCGTCGCGGGGTTCTATAAAGATGAGAAGTTTTCACCCTTTTTGGATTAGATGTAATGAAGATGATTTGAAGGATTGTATTTTTTCATAAACGTTGTAACGTAATGATTTAAAGGGCTTGTTTTTATTTCGTTCTTTATATTAATCGGGATAATGCTGTTTGCATGCACGACACTTTTTTTAATAGCATCGTCAATTGTAAAAATTTATTACTGCGTTAAAAGAGCTATAAATCAATTGGACAAATTATTATTTTTTTTAATATTTCAAAATCTTAATTTTGTTTTTATTAATAACATGTATATAAATTAATTTACGTGCATTATTTTAATATTCCGTGCTTTCAGTTCTGTCTAAAAATGTATTATCTTAGTTCAATCTATTACTATTTTATAGCGTTTTCATCGTTTTCTCGTCTAATAATTTACTAGCAAATCAATCACTACAGTCTACATACAATAATAACAAGCCCCAAAGCAAAACGGTAAACGAGGCCGAAAATTACAAATCAACACTATGGCAAAACAAAGCAAGCCGCGATAAAAAAAGTAACTGCACAAAAAGACAAAGCCCGGGGCGGTCGGCCACGATGCGCCTCGTTACAAGACCGACATGTAGAGTGAACTTGAAATATTCAGCGGGGGAGTAACGCCCGATAATGGGAGCCATTCAACACGCAAAGCGAGAGAGAGAGATCCCGCATCCCGGTGCACATTCGCGTGCTCCCTCCTATCCGCGAGTAGCGCGGGGGCCAGTATAATTTATCTTCGCGACGGCGAGCGACGGGCGAAATCGATTACCCGCTGCGCTGCGCTCGAGTTCTTTTTTTTGTCACCGCGCTTCCGCGTTCGCGTCGAAGAATCGGCCCCGTTTTTACGCCCGCGCCTCTCTCTCTCTATCTTTCTGTGTGCTCGCCGATTCTCGTAAAGATAATGAATTTTATTCCGGGAAGAGTTATTGACTGAGATAATATTTTGAGAAGTGGGGCAGGCGTGCCATTAAGTTGTCTTTCTTTAATAATGTAGAGCTGGCAGTTTGCTGCAATTGAAATTCTGATGAAGGCTTTTACATTGGAATCGTTGAAACGGCTTTTATTGTAATGATTTCCTTGCTCGTTCGGTGTAAAGTAATATAAAATTAATAAATTATTTGGTAAACTTTGACTTTTTTAAAGAGCAAAAGCTCTATATAATTACTTTATACTCTAATATAATTACTAATTCAGTTATTACTAAAGAATATAATAGAATCTGCAATTATTATTGCGTTTCAAATGAAAAAGCTCTCTTTTATCGAAATTCGAAAGCCTGGACATCCTACAATTTGAAATACCCGTAAAAAATGCATTCAAATGAAACCACCATACGAAGCATCGTAATTTCTGCACAATCCCTCTCACAATTCGCTTATTTATTTACTAAAGCAGACACGAAAACACCTACATTTGACCTAAAAAAAAAAAAAAAAAAAACCCCGGCAGCCTAACGAACAACCTGCCCAACAATTTTCATGTTCGACATGATTTACAGCCCGGCGAGTCATTGCGCGAACGCACTTCTGCTTTCCTAACGAGCACTTCGTGCGTTCCACCCAATCATAAAAACATCCCCCCAACACCGTCCGAGCGAAACCAGTGCCCTCCGATCGACAAAAACCTTTTTTTTTTCGAAAAAAGAGCGAAACGATCATCGTTCCGCAAGAAGCGCAAACGAGATGCTCTCATATATCGTCCGCGGGTCGCGTTGCGTGATTCGGCCCCACGGATTATGATCTCGGGGCATGCGAACCTCGCGACACGCTTATCTCCGGCGGCTAATTCGGAGGAGTATATCGCGCGATACTCGGCCGCTCGGGGGACAACGACCGCCGCGGTGCTCGCCGGTAAATACCGAGAGATCCGCGACGGGGACGATGAGGAACGAGCAGCGCGAGCTTTTAAGTGCAGTTTTCGACGGAATTATGGAGTTCGGGGCTGCTGATTTGGGGCTTGGGATAAGATAATTTTGGCAAGCGGCGTTTAGAGCTCTGACGTGTAAGGTCTGATTTGTGAAAACTGGGGAAAGAGCATTAGTTATTTGTATAGCAGTGCTATTTTGGATTAGATAACGAAGGTCGTAGATTTATTAGAATGAAAGATGATTTTGTTAGTCAGACACGACACAATGAGGCAAGAGATATATCATAATAAGGAAAGGTAATGAAATCCGGTTAAATGTGCAAACTTAAATTACGTCTGCACGTGAATTTCTGTTTCATATGAGAAGTTATGATTAGTATTGAAATCCCTTACAAGGTGCACGAAATGCATAAGGAAAATGCGCTGTGTCTAATCTTGTATGTCTTTTATCTGGGGCCACTTGATGTTTTCGTTTACCAAAACTGACTTATCTCACAGCGCTTCTGTGATAACAATTTGACAAGTAGATTGACAAAAATTTAAGAGTTCTACTCAATAGCTCTCTCGACATTTGAGAAGCCTTATTTTTTTTCAAAAATTACAAAGAGGGGACAAAATATTGCAAAACGATCATATGCGATCAGCTCGAGTGGCAATGATAAAATAAAGAGATTATTTTGTGTTCGCTCTGTGAAATTTCAGGAGAACATTTATAAAAGAAGACATTCTAAAAATAAAAGTAACTTTATAAATATTTACCGGAGTATCTTCGGGCTTTAGTATATACATAATTACAGCATATAAATGTATAATCAGAAGTATAAAAAGTATAGTGTTACATCTTATTTAACATTTTTTTTAGTATTTTTTAGGGGTGGTCGATGTAAGTAATGATATGATCGAGATCTATCTTACCGACACCATTTTTTTCGCGAAAATCTATAGCAATAAATTGTCGCGAGAATCATTTTTCATTGCATCTGACCAATCGGCTGTCGATAGTTATATATTTCCTACAAATTTCTTCTCGTTACAAAGTTAGTTGCTAAAATTATGTCTCTTTATAAAATTAATTTATAAATGTGCACTCGAAACACCTAAATACAAATATTCTAAAATATTATTTTTGCTACAATCACGTAATCCATAAGTACATATTTAAATATTTTCAAATACATTACAATATAAAAAATAGAATTAACTTCAATTTTGAATATGTATCTATAAAGTTTCGAAGAAAATAAGAATACCTCTTTATTATTTCACTTCGCATATTTCAACAATAAAGATCAATTATATAAAAAGATACTCACAGTATTTCTACAGATTTGTCAACTGAACGATCATCGAACGGAGAGAAGAACATACGCCTTTTCTGGGAACTTCGATTCTCCGCAGGTCTATTTTTTAACAGTTTGCTCTGCGTTTAACGATTAATTCATTTTTAAATTAACTTCAATAAACTTACATTAGGCTAATTAAAACGCTCATAAATATTGAAACTTACGTTTTCAGATTGAACCTTTTTCACGTGACTGTAATTTTCGTAAAAGTTCACAGGGCCCGATGCTGTTTCGAAAATTCGCGGGCCTTTCGAATCTTTCAAGCGCTGTTGCCTTTGATATATGGATTCATAGCTGTAAAGAATTTTAAAATTATTCTAAATAAAGAAGTTTAATTTCTTTCAAATAGAAAAAAATCCTTCGTTTGTAATTCTTCTTAATTACGATATATTTTCAAGTTGAAATTCGAAAAATGATTATTCGCGCATTTTACATTATTTGAACACTCATTTTCTTACTTTTCAGTGGCTTTAGACGAGTACTGGTAATGCGGTACGCTTCTCAAGCCTTCGCGGGAAATTTTGGTAACCGTATCGAAACCTTTGTTCAATTTCTCGTAACTCAATGTCCGTTTACTATTTTCCGCAAAACTGTGAAGAGGTGAAAATTTGTAGTTGTCCTTCAATTTGGCCTGAAACGGAAATTTCATTTCCAGCATACTATAAAACTCAGTATCCCAAAACCACGTTTCTTCGTCACTCCTTACTTGCAGTTCGGCGTCCGTGTCTTCGAACGATCTGTCGTAAGGTGGTTGTATGAAGCTGTTATTACTGTAAGAGTGATTTATGGTGTGATTCATCCTGGGAACCGCGCTCCTGGGATGAAGTTTCCTTCTGCGAATGCCCAAGTAGCTGAAATTTACACGTTACTTTCGTCACGCTTGCGGAACTTGGGAGTAGCAAATAAAAAATCGAAATCGTATAAGCCTACCCATTGCTGTCGCTCGCATTGGCGAGAACTCCGTCTTTGATAGCCCTTCTCTCGTTGGTGTCCCCGTTCATCTCGCAGGCGGCTGTCTTTGCGATCGCGATGCGATCGCGCGTGTAAATTGGTATTCGAGACTCCTGCCGCGGAGCCGGTACTGAGGTGGCGTTGCTTCGATGCTCCTGAAATTAGACGCGGATCTATTAGCACTTAACGTAGATCGTTGAATATATTTTGCTTTGCAATGAAAAAGATAATTCGTAGTAAATAAGTTTTTGACTCAAATTTGATTAATTGAAAGAAGCAGTTCCTACGAATACAATCCGTACGATTTATTCAACGTTTACCTGAACAGAATTGTCTACGTTTTCTTTGCCCTGCTCGACCTTGGGGTCGTTCGAAATTTGATGTTCAGACTTTCTTTCGCTGCGCTTAGGAGTTGCATATGGTTTCTGAGTTTTCGTGCTTTTTTCGTGTATTTCGTCGTTGTAGTACTTGAATTCCGAATTATTTACTGAAATTTAAAAATCGAACATGAAATCACGAGGAACACAAGCAATAAATTAACTGATAAGATCGCTTTCTCGTCACCTTTAGATAGGTCAGCCGATTTTGAAGTGCGATCACTCTTCCTTGATTTTATATCTTGATTTTTCCTTTCATTCTGTAATAAGAAAGAAAATGTAATTTAAGGTACTCATCTGCGTGTCTCATAACCTTTAATGAAAGTCCAAGTGCAAGAAACCGTCAGCTCGAAGAAATGATATTCAGAAATATTGTCGTAAGTCTCAAAATGTATTTTTCGTATAAATTAAACGGCATTGTATTCTAATCCTCTTTGTAGTGCATTGAAATAATAAACGTAAACATTAAATAACATCTGTTCAACTGTGATATATAAAAACATGAAAACTTCTAAAACACCCGCGAAATTAAGTCAAGCCAACAACTTCTTGATTTAGTCTGATGTGCATACATTCAGACAGGTATTATTAATGTTTACATTTGAATTGAAGATTAATTAATATTTGCAAGTTACAAACTTGATTTTAACAGAAAATAAAATTGCAATTATATACGAATTTGTAATTTTTTTTTATTTCTTATCATCGTGATATAACGGATTCGGTAAAAATTTTTAATTATTAAAATAATTAGCGGAAATCATTGTTGTACAGAAATAGGTTTCATTATTAGCTGCCTTAAAATAATTGATACTAAAACTCTGCTGGAGGTAAAACATTTCATAAGAAAATTATAATAAAAAGTAGAGTACCTCTCGAAGCTTTATACTTTTGTTTTTACCAATTCTTTTTAAATTGTGCAAAATCGTTTATTACCTGATCCGACTGAGGTAAAAGTTTCCAGGATGACGTTCTTTCATTCTTTTCCAACAATCCCAGGGTTCCGCTTGACATGCTGTGCTCACTTGCTGGTCTACTTTTCGTCTTCTTCACCGAATTATTCCTAAAATAGAAAATGGACGATTTTAGGATTTGTAAAATCAAATATTTAAATAAAAACTTTAATTTAATTTCGTAATTACAATTCGATTTCATTTTCCAATTTCGACATGGCGATCAATTGTCCTCTGGTGCGTCCGGTTCCAGGTGAAACGGAGCCGCTACCGGCGATTATCCATTCAACGTCGGCCCCTGAAAAATAAACATTTATAAATTATTTGGAATTAAAATTACCATAAAAATTATAAAGGAATAGAAAGAATAGTCTTTAAATGAAATAAATATGACACGTTGCTCTTCTCTGTAAATTAAAACTTTGTCGTTTTGAAAAGCAATCTTACGATGCTGTTCAACTTGTTTTCATAAAAGAAATGAAAACTTCCATTATCTAATTGTTTCCCGGCGTGCGAATTTAAAAATAACATTTTTACTTTATTAATAGACACTTTCATTACTGTAGAAGCATCAGTTTAAAATTTTAATGCTAAATGAAAAGAATTTATTAAGATTACATTACCCGTATATTGAGTGTTCGATGATATTTGAAGCCCGTAAACGACGAGTCCATCGACTGATACTGTAGGCAGTAATCTTCGGGACAATCGAGTTTTAATCGCCTCATGAATCGCCTGTCCGTCTTGTTTCCCTTTCGTGAAGCGCTTGCTGGCTTCCAGAATATCCTAAAATAAAGTATTGATTCAAAATCAGGAAGTGACCGAAACTCTTTTTATTCGATGCTACTAAAGTAGAAAAAAAAAGCTTCCGAATATTCGCGTGTTTCTTTTTAACAAAATTTTCATCGTCGTTTATATATACGTCTGACACACTTTGAAATTAAACAGTTACTGCATTCTACCGCTTCAAACTAATTATCGAAATTAGTGCAAGCAAGCAATACAAGCACATCGAAAAGCAAAGTCAAAGTGTGATTTATTAATCACCGGCCGAGAGTTGAAAGTGTGCCTAGGCTATATGCTACCGTTCGTTTTCGCCGACCCAAATCGCAAATTGAATGCAGCTGTTTCGAGCTGCTAATTACCCCATTAAACGGCGGCGAGTCTCTTCGCTCGGCATTTATACTTTTGCGCGATAATTCCGTTATTGAATCCTTACCTCGGACTCGTAAATTTGCGATAGCACCGCCAAAGTATCCAGGGAAGCGTGACGTACTCTTTTACGACGATCGCCGACCATTGCCACGACTTTGTCGATAGCCGACTTTACCTTGAACTCGGTGCTCGGGAATGTGACCAGGGAGAAAATTAACAGCTGCAGCGTGTTCTCCCGCATCTGCGAATTTCAAAGTCAATTTTTATATACTTACAAAGATCGATAATCAAAGACGAAAACGGAAATTTGTTCATTTCGATTGGGTAGGCGACGAAAACTAGTCCGAACTGGTTTTACCTTGGCATTTCTGGCGCCAATGCATTGCGGGTGCAGTAATTTTTCTAGAAACAATCCAGGGCTCGTTCTTAGCATAGTTAGTCTTGCCAAGTGGGCTGCATTTGGTCCTCCTTGTCGAGCTAAGCCCCAGGCGATCAGTGATAAACGGTCCTTCAGCGCCTCTTCAGCGACGCCCGTCAGCAGGACCTAAACGAAGCGTTTAAAAGTCTATGTGGGTTTTGAAAATACTAAAAACAAATCGTAATTGCTAACGAATTTTAGGAGCATTTTAAATTACAAGCTTCAACGATATGAAATTGGATTTTCAATAATTTTTACCCGGACTTCCGGCCGAATTCAAAATAAAAAAACTTTTTTCAAGATAGAACTGTTCTAAATCTCAATTATTCCAAAAGGAGTACTTCTCTCAGCGACAATCTCCAATTTTCCGGCAAAAAACCTGTTTCAAAATTCATCCCGGCCTCTCAAATTACCCTCTCGAACGCCCGCAAAAACAAAAGCAAAACACCAAAAACTGTCGGGAGACACGAGAAAGCTCTCCGTCCCCAAGCACACTATGCACAATCGAGCGGTCTTATTACGTAAGCATGCAACATATCCCGCGCACGAAAGAGCCCCGCGCCGCGGGTGCAGGACAAAAAGTACACAAAACAAAGGCTCACCCTGGCGACGGCCATGCCGGCGGCGGCGACGCGGCAGCTCCTCTCGCCGCCGAGCACCGCGTGCAGCAGCGAGCCGACTCGGGGTTCGACGGCCTCCAGGGCCGACGAGGTCCTCAGCGCCGAGGCGATGCGCTCCAGGCCGCGGACTCGCGCCCGCCAGTCATCCTGGAAAGTGAAACGGCGCGGATTTAATTGGGCGGTGGTATTGGCGGAGGGATTTTTGGGACTCGACGGGACTTTGAGGTTTTCAGTTTTAGAAGTGTAATGACTTAATTACTATTACGTCTTGTAGTAACGATAATTACTCTGATCTACTCGTGTCATAAACTTTCTGTATAATTTATAAGCCGCGTCGATTATGCAGCTCGCACTCAGAAAAACTATGAATCTTTATTTATCTCGCACAAAAACGACGAAGCACATCAATCACCCAGATAAAAATTCTGACACCACATTCTTTTTCGCTTCCTCGTACAACGATTCAGCCTACACCTCCTACAAAAAAATCCACGAAACGAAAACCGCAGCGACGTCTCAATCCACCCTCCCCCCACCGAGATCGTTCACCCTCGAACTCGAAAGATATCCCGGATAAGCGCGCGGGGAAGGCAATAAGAAACCGGCGTCGCCGCGCGAGCTTAGAAACAGTTAGCCCATTTCTCTCGGGGCGCTTATCGCGCCGCGCGCGCGCCTCAAAAAAGCTCCGTAATATCCCTCTCCCGGCATCGAGCGGTTAAAGCACCTCTCTCGGGACTCGCCGAGGAATCCCGGGACGGCAAACACGAGAGGAGGGGGGGAGAAACAATAAAACACACCGCACGGCGCGCGCGGCGTAATCAGAAAATTATGAATGCAGCCGCCGCGGCCGATGTATGCGCCGGATAAATTGCGATAATGTCCTTAGGAGTCCAGCTCGCGTGCAACAGTCCGCACGCAACACGTGTGCGGAGAGCCTAATTATTTTCTCTCTCCGAACGTATATATATGTGCGTGTGTGGGGGAGTGTGTGCAAAGGCCGCATAATGGAGTAAATTTCCCCGTGACTTTTCATCCCTCGGCTCGACGTGGCGGCTCTCTCGGAGCTGCAATTCGTTTGCTTTTCTTTCTATGAATAATTCAGCCGAGTCACCGGTCGGTGCACCGCTTCCCTTTTCTTTTTCGACGATTCATTCGACTGTGTGTGCGATTCGGAAAAGCGGGCTTTCGGTTTAATGAAATCTGAGCGCTTGGATTTCGAGAGGCTCTCGCGTGATGATGGGCTAACCGTGTAATTAATTGCTATTAGGTATTTGTAATTTCGCGGATTATGCGCATTCTCGGCGGTTTATGGAAATGAAGACGATGCAATTTAAATGAATATTAAGGGAGATTTATCGGGCGTCTTGGCACAATGCCGGTATAGGAAAATAAAAGGAATTTTGTTGCCAGAGTTAGAAATTTTTAGCTAATATGTATTGCAGTTTTCTGGCGCAATTGATCAAAGGCACTTTATCATCGATCGGTGCAAGAATTCTTATATCAATCAAAAGCTTTGACGTGGCAATTTTTAAAAGTCATTCATTGTGAGGTAAATTGGAGGAGAAAGATGGCTTGCCTCAACAAGAAAGTACACGTTAATCTTTTTCAACTCGATCCGGAAATGACCGTAGGGATGCTTAAAAAGATATTTTCAGACAAACGATCGATAAAGTTAAGTACTGGTTTTTAGAACTGGGAGAAATACAACTTCCTGTCGGAATTTTTCGATTATGAATTTAACGAGAGTTTGTTTTACCGGACTTTTATCAAGTTTTCATTTACTACAAGTATCGCCTTGGCTGTATTTCTACAATTTTATTGATTTTTTTCAAAAAAAACTTTGCCTCGAATTTTGAAAGTCCTAAGTTCTTAGATTTAAATTTAATTTAAAGTTTTAAAATATAATTCTCTGAAGCACTTAACAAGTCACTGTAAATACATATGCAGAACGACACTATTTCAAATTTTTTGGATAATTTAGAAAATTGAAAATGTGTAGATCATTACAAAAGTCTTTTACTTTCCGAATATAGGTAACTTTGTCCTAATAGCAAAGACGTATAATCAGCATTTAAGGTACGATTAGTGGTAAATAGACAGTGAGAAGAAGCCCGCCATAATTTAGTTCCCAAAATTCATTAAACACCCCCCTACATCCTCGTCAGCATCCATTCAAAAAACATTCACGTCCCAACGACAAAAATAGCATCGCCAATAAAACTGTTTGTCGGAAACCCGAGTAGGACAGCTCGCCTAGCCGTCTCGAAACAAGGCCTACATATACTCTCCCATCGCCGCGCGAAATGCAGCCACGGAAAAACGTCGCGGTAACCCAAGACGAAAAATTGCGCCGGCGGGCGGTGGCCCGAGCAGCTGAGCAAACGGCATTAGTATGTACACTAGATCAACGGCCGCGTCAAGGTTACGCGCGGAGGAACGCGCCGCGTCGCGCCGCCCACTGAACCGAGAGCCGAAGAAAAAACCAGTTTCAGAGTCGGGGAGACTCTGCTCTCCGGTGCGCTTCGGCCAGGTAGTCGCGAGGCTGGAGGTGTCGCGGACTGTTGTGGGGCGTCGCGAGGCTCCTTCGGTAGAGGAAATTGGGCGATTGTTAGTGATTTTAGTGACGGTGCAAGTCAAATTTTAATTGTTTGGAGAAGCCGGAGTCGGGATGGAGTTGATAAACAAGTGATAAACAAGTATTTTTGAAATTTGGAGTGAATACTTTGCGTGAAAGAGGATGGTTACGAATGCAGATTTAGATAAACTTGTTAATGTTTCTTAAGAAAAGTAGTCTTTTATTTTCGCTATCAACTGTGTTTGTTAATTTAAACGTACGATCCCTGTAGCAATATTGAATGAATTTTATAGTTTAAGAACATTTTATTTATTATATTTTTCAATTTTAGGTATAAATGAACAATATAAAAAATTAATAGTAACATTAACAAAAAAGAGAAAGTTCTTCGTACATAAAATAGCAATGAGTCGAGCTTTCAGAAGAAACATGACCAAATTCTTCGTAATATTTAGTTTAAGTATCTTAGCCTTTCTTATCTTAATAAAAAGCAAACGAGTCGACAGTAAAAATGAACCCTTTTACAAAGATTCAGAGTTTGAAAGACTGCAGGTAATTTATCTGGGATTAATTGCGTCTTCTTTATCTATTATAAATTATCAATAAAAATCTATAGATGAGAATAAAATTTTCCAGACGCAGGCAGCGAAAGAAAATCTTAAAAGAATCGCTCGTGTTAAAAGAGTGTGCGAAAAATATAAACTGGGACGATTCAGAACTCCGGATTTTGAAGTTAAATTTAGAGAACCTCCTGCGCCACAATACAGTGTATTTTATATAGACAGGTAATCTTGTAATTCATTCGCGTTTAACGAGTTTTTCATTGAATTAAACATATTGGAAAATAATTTGTTTTTATGTTTAGTAAACACAACATATCTTATTGCCCTATTTATAAATCAGGAAGTACCACATGGATTTATAATATGTGCTTGTTGAATGGTGTACCTGAAGATGAACTTTCAAGCGGAAGAGAACAAATATCTGTGATTGCAAGAAGAGTCATGCCAGAATTAGATTATCCAGAAGCTGACGAAGTAATTATTTTTTCAGTTTTTACATAAAAAAAAACTGAATTTAATATTGAATTATCAGATTGATTAACGCTCAAAACATTTTTTTTTAGTTGTTAAAAAAGACAGCAAAGTTGATGATAGTCAGGCATCCTTTCGAAAGGTTACTAAGCGCATACCGCGACAAATTAGAGAATTCAGTAGCTGGAAGGGAACACGGCAGTCTACACTTTTACAAAAGATACGGCGAACACATAGTTCGAAAATATCGAGGTAAACATTATCAAAATTAAAAGCCACAAAATCTCGTTTCCCTCAGTTTTAAAACATCCATTCCGCAATTTCTTCCAACTGCAAGTCGTGTCGCGACTCGATATAAATCTAAATCTCTCGCCGCTAATCCCGCTTAAAAACTCCAAATTATCCAGATCCCCATCTAAACGACTCCGCTCCCTCCCCGCAAAAGTAATTTCCCCGAATCGCTATAAAAACGCACCGATCCGCGGCTCGATAAAAAAAGCAGTGTGCGATCCCTCCCCGCAGACAAAAGCCAGCCGACGCCGAGCAGCAACCAGGTGATCCGCAAGCCGGGAGTCCCGGGACCGTCGGGCAACGAGCCGACCTGGCGCGAGTTCGTCGACTACCTGATCGCCACGGAATTGGCCAGCTACGCCGACGACCACTGGATGCCCTACTATCTGTACTGCACTCCCTGCCTGATTGATTACGACGTTATCGCCAAGGTGAGTCGCCGAATTCGCGGCGATTTAGTTTATTTTTTTTTCTCAAGCGCGACACTCTCTCGACTCGATCGATGGGGGAGGCGGGTAGCGAGGCTCGAGGTTCGTAATTGAGGAGGTGACGCTGGATTTGATGCGGAGCTCGAGATTAGTTTAAATTAATCGCTGGGCGCGAGAGGTGTTTCGATGATTTTCAAGAAAGGTTTAATTAGTTTTTGGAGGCGGTCGAGGTGGAAGTAGTGTTTTTTTTCAAGGGGTTAAAGGAAAATTAATGAGAGTTTCTTGCGGAGATGTTGTTAAATAAATTACTGTGGAATTGGTGGTAAATTATAGAGTTAAACAGGTTGTTGATTTAATTTATCTAGATTTCAACTGCAAATTCTCTTTTCGTGCATTCACTCATTAGTTTTACATTTTAAACATATTCTTGTAAATATTCATCATGCAAATTATTTGCAGTAACCATCGTACTGCACCACCAATATCGTTAAAATTAACAACAAAAAAGCAGCATTTTTTAAAAATAATAATTCTATTTATATACAAGTAGATAGGTGTACATTCAGGAAACGGCCAATCTTAGATAATTTTCAAAAAATATTAAGCTAATCATCAACCTCCTTAACCCTTTCCCAGCCACTTACCTCGTATCTCCTCGATCTAAACCCCTATATTCCTCGCACATCCGCAACTTCCCCATCACCTTGAACCCTCGCGAATATTAATACAATCTCCCTAAAAAATCGGGCATCGATCCGGGCCATCTCTCCCCTTCTAAATATACAAATCCGGCCTACATTCGGCCGCGCGACTTCCTCATAAGCTGCGCGGGGAGGGCGAAAATCACTTTTATCGACTGGGGGGCGGCCGTAAATCCTCCCGCGGGGAGAGAAGGGGGCGGGGGAGCGCGCGAGAAACTATCAGCGAGCCCGTAAATCCAGCCGGTCGCCCTCATGCTTCTTCTCCCGTGTAACGCAGATCGAGACGCTGCAGCGCGACCAGGCGTTCGCGATCCATCAGCTGGGCCTCGACGGTCAGATAAGCCCGAGATGGAGGCACAGGAGCGACGACGGCCCCACCGACGCCGCCAAAGTCTACTTCGGACAGCTGACCAAGGAGCGCGTGAGGAATCTCTACGAGAAGTTTAGATTGGACTTCGAGCTGTTCGGGTACGAGGCCGGGGGGTATTACGAGCTGGCCACTTCGATCAAGTGAAACGGGGGTGATGTGATGAGGGGCGATAATGTTCGCTTTTTTTATTGTCATTGTTGGAAAAATAAATCGTTTTTATGTTTTTAAGGGTGTTTTTTTGTGTTTTTATGCCTTTCGCTTTTGAGGTGGAGTGGTTTTAAGTTGAGTGGATGATGAACTAATTGTTCAGTGAATATTTAATGGATTGTATGGTTAAAATATTATCTTTATTATGCTCGAGTGAATTATGAATATTTATGCATTGTTCTCAATTTTTAATATCATTTAGCAGCCCTATAAAATTACCAGGTTCGTTTTTAAATATTTTAATAAGTAATCTGATTCGAAAATTAAGAAGTAATAAAATTACTATAGTTGCACAATAATAAAGATGCGCAAATTGCATTTTGCCTTTAAATGTCTTATATTTGTAGAACATTGAAATTTGTTTCTGAAGTGTAACAACTAACTTTATAAGGACTGGTGTTTAAATTTTACATCAACCGCTCATAACGTACAGAGAAGTTTATGCGAAGTTAAAGACAAGATAACAAATGACGTAAGTAAAACTTCACACAAATAACAATGCAGAAAGTGGAAGGTTCGTATTCTAGTAGTCTTCTTAGTCAGATCAAATTATTTCTTTACACGGTTTTTACGTAACAGGTTTAATTAACCAATGCGGACTTCCTCATTTACGTGTAGTATGCAAGGAGCTGTTTCTTTTGTAAAATTAGACACTTGTTTTCCGCAAGACATAATTGTAGGAGCTAACAAGATAATACCTCCATCGAAAATTAAATATATCCCAGCTAAGGCCAAAAGTATTCGTATTAAAATTTCAAGTTTAACGCGAAAAAAATTAATTTGTTAAATTAAATTAACGTATGTTCTACATTAATCTCAATTACAGCACATTTTCGCGCACTAAGGAAAAGAGGAACCTCGGGCCCAAATTATTTACCTCGATCGATTTCCAATTGCTCTCCAAACCGATTCCTCCCCAACCCCCCACTTCCCAAAAAAATCCAACCATCCCCCTCAAAAGCAGCCTCCTTGCCAAGTATCGCCTCCTCTTCACTCCCGAACGAGATAGAGTCGCATCGGTTGACGCATCATCGCCGCGTGCTCCTCCCCGGGCCGGCGTGCGCACGTGGCGCGCTCGAACACTTTTCCTTATAGCCCGCGTCGCCCGGCGGCTTTGGCGCATCGATCGCCGGCCGACCCACTTCGCGGCCACTTTAAGTATACACACACGCGAGCGGCGACGACGACGACGACGGCGGCGGCTTATCGGCCGCGCGAAGTGCGTGAAGTCGGAGGGACTGCCGCTGCACGCGCGCGCGGGGGATGTAGGTGAGCGTGCCTGCGGGGCGACGAACCTTTTCGGCGACGTTTTTCTCCCGGTGCAGGAGAGTGATCGATTATTCGAGCGGGCGCAGCCGCTGCGCGCGGTGGCTGGGTCGGGGAACGGGGGGACTCGGGAGAGAAGGTATTTTTCTGAATCTATCCAGAAGGAATTTATGATGCCGAAGTACAGATTAGTCAATTTTTCGTTAAAAGAGTGTATGGCCCTCTGTTTCTCAGAAAAGGTACAGCTTACGATGTATGTAAGTGCTCTCTTTACGACTTTGTAACTCAATAAAAATTACTTTATTACGCAGCCGCGCTAAAAAAATCTGCATAAATCAAAGCATATATACTTAACAACGTTTCCTCCCAGCCAGAAAGAAGTAAATTTACGACTCGTAAAAAAAGCGAAACGATTAATAAAAAACGTATATCCCACCCCCCGTAAGCCGCAGGCCAACGAGAAATACCGCGAAATATATACATACACGAATATGCAGCGCAGAGAGACTTCTTAGCGCGGAAAAAAGCGCCCGACGTGTATCGAAGTTATAGTTCGCGACGTAACACTGTGCGCGCGGTTATATCTTGATTGTGCATGCTAATTAAGTAGTAAGGTTCATGCTCAAGGCGAGCGTTTCATTATACAGTCGAAACGGAGCGAGCACCGACACGACTCGCGAGAGGAGACATTTTTACTCCGCTCTCGGAGTGACTTTTACCACGGTGGGTGGGGGGGGGGGGCACTGCGGGGGAAATACGTGCGATTGCAATTTGTTTATAGTTGAGGTTTATTAGAGGGTCTTATTTGCACTGGGCGTCATAAAGCCGAGCGAGGTTTGTAGGAATAAAGATGAAGAGAAAAAGGGAGGTCGTAAAAAACCCTTTCCAGACGTACTCGGGCGGGTGAAATTAAAATGTCGATTCATTTTTCATTCTAAAATTTTTGTTTTACTTAAAGTTTTTTATGAAGCTTTTTCATGCGATTTATTGCGAGGCTTCCCGTGTGTTATTACAGTTTGCGTTAACCCACTATTATTAAATAACACCTCGTACACCTCGGTATTCTTTACGATGTAATTATTGCAGTGAACTTTCATGGGGTCAATGATTTTAGCCGTACGCAGAGATAAAGTTATCGATCGCTTCAAAAACTTTTTACGGAGTCATTTATTTACCGACTTGGCTGTTTTTCTTTAATAATTTAAGATAACAACTTGAACTGCTTTTCGTCCGAAATATTTAGAAAAATTATCTCTCAAAAATTCAATTCACAACCCTCCTATACGACCAATAACTGTCCTTTCGATCGTTAATCAATGCTTTGAGAACGTCGTTAAGTTTTTCGTCAGCCAGTCGTGACCTACATAATTACCGCAAGGGTCAAAGCAAAGGTACCACAATTTTTAAGAACTTTCGAAGACAATGAATTCTAAGTGTCTATAAGAGAAGGTTATCGATCGATTCGGATTCCTTGAAACTAAGGTTTCCTGTATACTTTGTGCATACTTTGTCCGACGAATTAGAGCGCCGAACGAAGAAAAATAATTACCGCTCATAAAATTTTCAGTCGAAGACAAAACTACTGTCATCTCTCTCTCTCTCTATCCGACCAGGGGTACTTTTCCCGATAAATCGACGAAGCGCTCCCGCAATTGGCCATCGTTTATTGTTAATCGCGAAGCCGAGAGAGATAAAAACTGAAAAAGCACATTTTCGGGCGCGATTATCGTAGGTCAACGTGTTTAGCCGAAGTGCAAACGGAAGTAGTTTCCACCTATTATCGATCGTCCCGAACTGCCGGGAAGAAAATAGTCTTAACAAGCCTGTACATATTTTACGAGAACGAGGGAAAGGCAATAAAAAGTTCTACGTACCGTTACAATTTTTATAAAGTATCGCATAGATAATCGGGGCGCGAGACTGTACTTCCTTGCCTCCTCCAAATCTCGCCCCGATAACGCTTTCTTTCTCGACCGAGTCACCGGATGACTCGGCGCCTTGAAAGATTTTTCCCGCAGATTGCGATAATCTTTCCGCGCGCGCATATCTTTCAATTAAAACTTTTAAATGGAAGACTTACCCTGTTGTGAAAGTCAGTGAGTACCTCCTCGTCGACGAGGCCCAACTCTTCCCAGCTGGGCTCCTTGTTCCTCCACTCGCCGTCGCTGCTGCTGTCGGACGACCTCTCCTTGGCGTCCAGCGCGCATTTTTCGAGATCGTCGTCCAGCTGCTCCTCGTCGTTGCACTCGACCTCCGCCTGCTCCCTCTCACTTTCTTCCACCGACTTGTTCGAGTCGACTTGCGACTCCTCCGCTTGCCTCTCTTCGGGCGCAGCCGGATTCTCGTTGTTCTCTTTGCTCTCCTTGGGGGGTTCAGTTTTTTCCTCACTTTTAGCACTTTCCTCCGTTGGAGGGTCGTTGATCTGCGGTTGATTGTCCTCCAATGAAGATCGCCTACTCGTTTCTTTCACCGGACTGGACAGTTCCATGAGGATGTAGTTCCGCTCTTGGCGCGGGAATACCTCGAAGCCGGGACTCTTCGCGGACTGAGTTCGACGCCTGTCTTTTCCTGAAGGAAGGAACGCGGTTTCTTGTTTTCAAAACTTTTTTTTCCAATCGTTCGCTTTACTCGTGCTTAAAAATGTCTAAAATTTCCACCGTTACTTTATTTCTTTCACAATATTGTACGTACCTTGACCCGCGCCTCTATCATCCTCCTGCCACTCGAACCTCGAGTCGTTCTCCTGCGCGGACCTCGCCCTGTAAACCGACCTCATGATGTTCTCGTGGTTCTTCATCAGCTTGTCCGAAAAGTCGAGTCCGCTCCTGTCGCCGAAGATGCTGTCGATGTCCCGCTTGCTCTCCTCGACGACGTCTCCGAGCAAGGAGGGACTCGGCGCGATCCTGACCGTTCTCGCCCAGAGGTTGTCCTCGGCGTCGGGCTGCGGTTCCTCGCAGACGCGAAAGGAAGGCTCCGGCGGCGGAGGCGGATCCGCGATCTCCTCGATGATGACTCTCGGGGAGGACGAGGGGGTGAGGGAGTCGCGGCGGGACGAACGCGGCCGGCTCATTGTCTCCTCCTGGATTTCGAAGGACCTGCTGGCAGGGCTGGATTTGCAATGTTTAGTTTAGTTGGGAGGAAAAATGTTGCTTTTTCTGTTGAGTCGGGTTTTGTATTGACTGTTTACGGTGTAGAAACAAAACAAAGTTTAAACTTGTTGTTTTTGTGCGATTGTAGCAAAAATAAAATCAATATTTCAGTATATGTAAACTGCTAAAATATGAACTATCGATTTTTCATTAAAGGCTTTACAAACATTCGAAAGGTTCTTTGCATTTGTATGACATGAACTTGACTGTGACGACATTCAAACTACAGTAAATTTTAAAATTATTAAAACTTGATTCAACGACGTCTCGCGTCTCGATCCACACTTTAAAAAAAAACTGCTTTCACGAAAACAGGCAACAAATACCAGACACTGAAAACCCTTGTAAAAAAAATGCTCAACGCAGTTCCACCACCCATCCAACAAAACCTTACCTGAGCTGCCTATCAGCATTCTTACTCAGAATGCTCTTCTTCGGACTGAGATTAGCGTCGTGCGTGTACGTCAGCTCCTTCCGCCTCCTGGATGCCGGGCTGCTCGATGCCGATCGCCTCTGCGGCCTGCTCGCGCGTCCCGCGTTGTCGTCGCTGGGCTGCGAGGAGGAGCGCACGCGCCTCGGCAGCCGCGTGGCCGGCGCCACCGGCAGCGGTATCCTCGTGGGCGGCGGCCCCGCCGGCTGCGGCTGCAGGTCCGAGAGGACGGACTCGGTGTCCTCGCTGTCCGGCGTGCGCAGCTTCACGATCTCGCCGCCGAAGTGCACCCGTCTGCGGAGGAGGGGCGGTAATTGTCCGTCAGATAGAATATTGAAAATAATAGATACATATTTTTTCTTTTTTTTTACTTCAACTTGCATTAATAAAGGTATAACAGATTAAACAGCACTATGAATGTGACATCACCATGACGTAGTGTATCTGTATCGTAAACAATCGTGACGTCACGCGAATTTTCAAATTCTTAATAATCAATAAATTGAAAAAAGAAAAAAAATACGTTTCGATTATTTTTCAATATTTTACGAGGCGGATAATACAATGCAATAAAAAAAAAAATGTCACTCAAGGAGTCAATCCTCGGTGAGAGAAGCGCCTGCCATACCTCGGCGTCTTCCTCCTCGAAGCGTCCTGCTCGGCTGCCTCGATCTCGGGCTCGAAATCCGCCTCGTCCTCCGCTTGGCAGGGCGCCTCCTCCACCTCCCTGTCCTGCTCCTCGAGGATCGTCATGGTGATGGCCGTCTCCTCGTCGAACTTGATCTCCGTCTCCAGCACCACCCTCGCCGAGGAGACGCTGCTCCCTGAGCCGAGCCTGCCGGTCAGCGAATTGTCGTCCTCCGCGATGCCCGAGGTGTCCGAGTCGTCATCGCTCTCCCAGCTCTTGTCCGTCGCCAGGACGTCCTTGATCGACTCCTCCACCGAGTCCTTCCGCCTTAAGTTGCCGCCGCCGACGTCCGCCGAGTGACGCTTATTGCCGCTCGACTTCGACTGGGAGAGGGGGGTTGTAATTAGGGTGCTTTGGCTTGGGATGAGTTTCGTCGGTGTTGGTTTAGGAGGTATTGATTTCGCGTAAGGCGCCTTTAACGGCCGAGAAATTATTGGATGTGTTCGAATAATTTATAATGAATACGCTCTTATTAATTGCTCGAGTTGCCGGAATGAATTGCGCTCTTTGGCTTAAAATTTCACTGGTTCGTATCAAAAATCGTGACTTATTAAGGACAAAATATTCGTCGAGATATTCATACTCGGGTAGACCGAACGCTATCAGGGATATTTAATTTCAGCATTTACAATCGTGTCACTGAATTTTCTGCATACATTAACATTTCAATCCCTTTTATTAGGTGACAACCTCTCTCGCTCCACTTTCTCGCGAATCAATTATTACAATAATCCCTCTCTCGCTCACCTTCGGCCTCCTCCTCCTGGCGGCGGACGCCCTCCTGATCCCGTAAACGTCGCAGAGCAGCTCGAAGTTGCGCTTCATGCTGTCGTCCATCTCCCTGAGATAGCCCGACAGCTCCTCGTCGCCGACGGCGTCGCGGATCTTGGCGAGCGACCTGAGCGCCGACTCCTGGTGGGTGACCTGGACGAGTCGCATCGCCAGCGCCTGGGTCGCCTCGCGGACCACCTCGCCGGAGGGCCGGGTGCTCGAGCGCGACGGGAAGAGCAGCAGCGGAGTGCTCAGGATGACCCCCGTCGCCACGCTCGTCTGGTAGTCGTCGAGGACGTCCGCGCGGTTCATGCCGTCGTGCAGGATCTGAATGAGTGCAGAGATGATTGGAGAGGTTTTAGTGGGTTAAGGATGCCGATCGGTGGGATTTTGAGTGGCGTAGTTTGAGTTGAGTACTGATGTTGGGGGCATTTACGTTTGACGGAGAGTAAAGTTTGTTATCGGGAAGCGGTTATTACGCGTAGGCGATATTTGCATTTTGCGCTCTAGTAATTATTACCTAACGTTCATGCAGCTTACTTTTAGTTTATTATATATCCGTTAACAGAGTATGCAGTCGCGTAAATTAATGCAGTTGCCTCGTACTCCGTACACGAAGAAAAATGTTGAATGAAAAAATTGCATTATCCTAAAAAATTACTATATTATTATATATTTAAAATTTAATAGAACTTCATCAATTTTTACTGCAATTCTATTAAATTTTATTATATAGTATAGTAATTTTTTAGAATAATGCAAGTTTGTCCTCGCATCACAAAAAGGTACATAATAATTTTTATACCGAAAATTTTTTTCTCGGTGCAATCAATAAATCTTTTCTCTTCAATACAATCGCAACGACTGCCCACCTTCTTAGTCATCTCGTCCCTGCTCGGCGTGTGCAGCAGATAGATCCTGATCGCGTCGAGGGAGCCCTTGCGCACCGCCGGCGCCGGATTCCCGAGGTTCTCGACGAGGTCCTCGAGGACGAGGCTCGCGACGCCGTCGATGCTCTCCGGGCCGAAGGTCGGCAGCACGTCGACGAGGACCCGCAGGGCGTGCTGGCGCACCTCCCACTCGGGGTCGCGCAGCCGCTCCGAGATCTCCTCGAAGATGGTCGGGACGTCCACGTCCTTGGGGAACTTTTTCGTTCGCACCTGCGGGTTTTTAGGTGAATGATGGATATAAGATTTTGGATTTGCTGGGAGTTAGGTTTTTTGAGCAGGCTGAATTGATTTTTTGAAAAATAAAGTGGGAGGAGCAGGCCGACGAGTACGTCTGACCAAACTGGCATCCTTTCTACTTAAACTCCATCCCTCTAAAATATTTTAGTTATGTTTATAGAATTCGTCAATGCAGATAACTTTGCTAAAATTACACGTTTCATAAAACGTTATTGTTCAAACACTAAATTAAACAAAAATTTATCATTTATTCACAATAAAAATATGTATATAAATAATGAATTTTAGTAATGTGGACTAGAAAATAATTGAAAAAGATACAGCCTCTTCGTATTTTCCATCACCGCTGCCTCATCAAACCCCGAACCCCCGGTACTCACGACGTATTCCCAAAGCGGCGTAAGCTGCACGGGCTGCCCGGCGACGGCGGTTGGGGTGGACATCCTTCTCCGTAGCTGCCTGGCGAAGTCGGGCCGGGCCGAGTAGGATCCGCGGCCGCGCGACCGATGGTGATGATGATGCTCGGCGAACAGGCCCTCGTCCAGCAGGGGCGGCGAGTCCTGCTGGCCCTGGATCGGGCCCAGCTCCGTCGAGCCCGTCATGGATGCGGCGGCGACGCTGCATCCGGGCATATCTCACTACGTCTCATCGCCCGACGAATCGTCCCGCCGCAGCAGCGCTGACGCCTTCATTGTCGCGGGGGGTTGGTTAGTCCAGCTGGCTGGGGAAGATGGAGGGAGGCTTCGAAGGTCTAGGAGAGAATGGAGATTCGTGAATAATAGGTACGTAAAGAGACCAATGTAAAATGGTTTATTTGCTTGGAATAAGCATTGCTACTGTCATCGATTACAAGAATATTCAGATTCTGGTCAGATCTGAATTTCTTGATGAAAAAAAGATTTTTCAACTATTTGTTAGTTGATACTAAGTTCACTTTAGCTACGATGAACAAATTAGTAAATTGCTTTTATCTTCATTAAAAAGAGTGTTGATGGAGAATGAGTAGAATATGTCAATTTCCTAAGCGTTCGGTAAATAATAAATGACATTTCATGTTCGGAAAAAAGAGTATCTAAAGTACACTTTGCATAAACGTCGTCTGTTAATTTGCAATACTATGTAAAGACAATATGCACTTGAAAGCGATTTCTAAGGACTTGCGAATTATACTCTTTAATTAAAGCTAGATGTCTTCTACATTGTTGAAAAAAGAATATTTTCTTCTGATTTTTTTTTTAATATATGTAGATAATACATCATTGTAAAAATTCATTTTTAAATTCCAATTTTTAAAAGCATTTAAGTAACGAATTACCTTGTAGTTCACGAAATAATGGCAAACACTAATAAAAAAATTTTATTCTAAAAAAATTAATTATTTAGAAATGTAATAAAAAAGCTTCTTACAGCAAGAAATAATTAAAATCTTAAAAAAATTCTAAAAGCTCATTAAAAACAAAGCCTCAGCACTACAAAATCCAATGCAGTAAACTACGTCACTCAATCCCTTAAATAAGAACCATCCGCAGCTTAATTACCCCCACCGATAAATCCTGCGAAAACACGCACTCTCCTAAACCCCACAACAGCTAACTGTCCCCCGGCGCTCACCTTCCGCGCGCTCGAGACAAAGAGCGGCGAAATCAGCCTTCCCTCTCCGGCGACCGCGAGAATTTTTCATCAGCCGGCGCCAAGGCTCGGCGCGCGCGCGCGCATTGTCAAGGTGCCGCCGCGCGGCAACTGCCTGTCTCCCCTCCCCGCGCCCGTCGTCGCTTCGATTGTGCCGCCCGTCGGAGGGTAGATGACCCAATTACCGGCTACTCGAGGCCGGAAATCCTTCTTTGTGCGGCTTTTCGACAGATTCGTGAGAGAGTCGCCGGCTGGTCAGACGTCGAGAGTAAGACGAGGGGTTTTCGACTCATTTGCATTTCTTCGAGGAGGGGATGGTTTTGAGTTGGCGTAAGGGATTGATTTAAGGATTTTGGGGGGTTGGCTTTTTTGGTCGGAGCGTGACACTTTCAGGACTGATTTGGATTTATTTAACTGTGTTTTAATGTTGGAATAGTGCATAAGAATGGAAAATTTATTTTTTGAATTGACGATTGAGTGTCGATTGAAAAATGTTTCTTTTTATAAATTTAATATTATAAAAATAACCTTATTTATTAAAATTCAATAGAGAATTCGATTAAATAATTTTGTAAGACAATGAAAATTCTTACATAAGTTATCATCGTATATTCTACTCCACAAAATAAATATTTCTTCCGCCAAAAAGTCAAATGCAAATTTCAAACCTAAAAACGGCTAATTTCCGCACCACCGAGCTAACTTTCAAAACAACCCCCGGCCGTCCATCAATCAAAAAAAAAAACAGAATTATCCCAACAACGGCAATTCCACCCGCCGCAAAAACTCTCATTTCGCTCGATGCAGCATTGGAGCGTTGCCACGGCGAAGCCGGAAAATTTTCTCCCTCCCCCCCGCCCCCCGCGTTATATAGGAAAGAAAGGCTGTACACCCGGAAGCGAAAACTTTATCGTCGGATCTCGCATCACGAACTCTCGCGAAAGTGGCACACACGAAAGCCGACTGTACGTATACAATGCATATATATATATGTAAGGCGCGCGACGCCGTTGCATAATCGGGAGAAATGCTGCGTGCGCCGGCCGGCGATTACTGCAAACACGCCGGGACACGCTTTGCTCTCGGTGTGTATATATCGAGCGATAATTAATGCCCGCTTTTCGAAAGAGCGCGATTTGTGGAAGGAAGGCGTTGTGGATGCACGAGGCGCCTTTCTTCGACGGATTCGGAGGGGTATAGACTTGGATAGAGGGCTTTTCTTTTTCTCGGAATTAATGAGTCATAATGGAGTTAGAGCTGCGAAGTAAATTGATTGCTTTTTTTATGCTTTTGTTACGTTTCGTAGAATGTTTGCAAGTCCGTTATGTAGAGTACATGAAATGTGCAATCTGCTTGCCTTTCAAGAAATTAGTGATAAGAAATCATGGGATGAATAATGCGTATGAATAAAAACGTGTATATATAAATGTGTGAATAAATATTTAACTAATGAATTTAATTCCAAAAAATGTATGTATTTGCCGTTACCAAAAGGTTCCTGAAAGAACATCGAAACATGCGAATATTCTTTTTATTCCATATTATGTGTCAACATCGCTACACTCGTTACATCTATTACAATAGTTTTCATTACAATACGTAATAAATTACAACAATAATAACTTCAGTGCATCCAAACCCCATTTTCTCACTCGATCCATTCACCCCGAATCGCGACGGTCTTCCAGACGCCCAGCAAAACTCTAAAAGAAACGAGGATCCGCTCCCGGAATGCGGGATCTCGGCTATAGAAGCACAAATCGGGAGGCTCAGATCGAAGCCTCTCGCTGCCTATGCATCACCGCCGCGCGATGTACCCACACGCGACTCCCTTGGCGGCCGCTCGCTTCGATCGTCGTGCAAATTCCATGCCGAGACCCCCCCCCCCCCCCTTCGCGAGTAGTAACTGCCAGACACGTGTCAGACGCGGCCCAGTCGAACTTGTCCGCCGGGAGTTTAATTGGAGCGCCGTCCCGTGTTCCTGACGGGCCGACAGGTTTTTCGGAAGTGATTGCTAGACAGTTCCAGTCGGGACACGGACTTAAGGATGTGCGAATGTTTTGATTGAGTTTCGGAGGTTGACGGGCTGTCGGGTTTGCGGACGTCGCGTGAATTGTGTTATTATTAAAGTTTCGAATGATAATCGCACCTGCGAATTGTACGATTAATTGATGACAGTTGAGATGTTCGTATGCGTACGCTATTTGCTGTTTGCTTGAAGAAAATTTAAATGTTTCAGTTAGTTTTCTGTCGTAATTTCGTGAAAAATTGCAGCGAGCTTGACTTTTACGAAAGGGCGGGAAGCACATTTTGCGGTGAATGTTTCATGTACGCCCGCTTAGGTCGCAAGGAAACTGAGCGGGCAAAGTGAAGATTCATTATTCACTTTTCCTGCAGTAGAAAAAAAAAAAAAATTTCCACTTCTAATGCACTACTTTCCAAGAACTACCTCAGCTGGATAGCTTACCAAACAAAAGAGATTGTAAAGATCGGCAAACTCTACACCGACTGTCATTATTTTACACCCCGGTGGAAAACATTGAAAAACCCCTATCCGAAAGTTTTCTCACATCATCACAACCTGACATTGACACTTACCTTCTCCACGATCGTACCTTCTCCCCTCTCAACCGATCTATCTCTCCAGCCCCGTCAAAATTTCCCATATAGAACACCTCAAAAAACACCTGCCCCCGCACAAGACAGTCCCTCCACCTAAATCAATCGAGTATCCTCTCCCTCTAAAAAAATCACTCCGTCCAGCCAGTCCCCGGCAGCATTTCCCCAAACGGCGACGTCGTCCTCCCTCGATCTCGCGCTTCTCCCCCGTTGGCGCAGCTCGAAGCTCGCGCTCGCGCGTCCACCGTGCGACTGTCCGGTCGCCGCGGTGGTCGGTGTGTCTGGCTCTCGCGCGCGCCGCGGAGTGAGAGAGAGAGAGAGCCTTTGAATATCGACCCTCCAACCCCCTCCGGGGGGAGCGTTACGAGCCGCCCCGCGTGCATATCCCCTCCTCCCGCGGCGAGCCTTCGCCTTTAACTTGACGTGGACGTCGTCGCCGCCGCCGTTCACGGACGCCGCGCCGAGTTTGCGGCGCTCGAGAGGATGAGCAAGGTTAAAGACGCTCGACTTGCGGGTTGGAGGTGGATTTTGGAACCTGGGTAGAGAAGGGTTGGAAAGCCGGCGGGAATTGGTAGCGGGCCTGTAGGCTGGGGGTAGGATTGAGTCAGCTACCGATTTATTTACCATGTAACCCAATAATTATATTAAGCGGGGGATAAAATGTGTCAAATTGAAATGTTATTAGTGTAATTTATAATTTGTCTCAAAATAAAGTGTTCATTTAATTTTTGTTTACTAGTAGGTGGTTAAAAATAATAAATTTGTTTCAAAGCTGTTTGTATATTTAAAGAGTAAATAAAAGAAATTTATGCAAGTCTTTTACTTTTTTATAAAATCAGGAAAAACATGCTATCGATCTTATAATCTTTGTGTCTCTCTAGAGTTCACGTAAAGAAGTAAATTATTATTCCTCACTTTAGAGACTCTGCGCTTATATACCGTACGGATATACACCCATTTGCATATTAGGTAAAGATAATATTTTACTAAATTTTGTACATTTCTTTTGTTAAGCTTTGCAGCTTTAAATGACGACCAGTTTCGTATTTTGAACTACTTGTACTCGTACATATAAAAATAAACTTTTTTTTAGTACTTAAAATAAAAAATTATAAAAATTATATCGTTCTCCAGTCAAACGTTCATAAACCCGTTTACCCGATCGGCACCCAAATCCAATTCTCCCCATTTCCCCCGCCCGGCAACTCTCGCAATAAATCACAAAAGTAGCCCCGGCAAAAAACTCGGCAACTTCCTCGAAACATCTGGGCCTGGCAAACGAGGTTAATATCCCGCCGGAAGCTCCTCCAAAGCACAGCACCGCACGCACGTCCATAAAGACCAAAGTGCGTATACCGATGTGCGAGCTACGATGGACGGATGGTGGTATTACGGGGGCGCAAAGAAGCGCGAGACATTTCCTTGCAGAACGACCCACTTGCCCGCGCAGCGTTTATCTCCGCTCGTTCATCGGCGGCGAGGTAAGTGTGTTTACGCGCAATCTTATCGGGCGACAATTCGAGTTTACTGACCCTTTATTGCGGCCGGATCGACACGCGCGCGAGCTTAAAGGCACTTCGCGATCGGGGAGTATTTTTGCGCGCTCGGGGGAACTCGTTCGATTCGCTGTTTCGGCGGGCATGGCTCCCCTCTGGCCTCCGTGCAAATACATAGTTTTGCTTTAATTTTTCGCTAAATTTGAGAGACAGGTACAAGCGTTTTAAATTTCATTGCTCGACAGTTAAAAGACATGTGAAATTGGAAATTATTTTGCCTGAATTCTAGTGAATTTCACCGATTTAACTTTATAGGGAGTTCGTTTTGTGTGATTCAAGAATCATCTGTTCTATAATACAGTATTAGTAAAAGATTAATCGAATATATCTTCTTTTTTAATTACTTTTAACAGGAATTTTTAATAAGAAGCATGAAGAAGTTTAAAACCAACGGTTTACAACTGTTTTTAGATAACAGCACACTGATTGTGCATTTTACCATTTGAATATCCCATTATTAGTAAGAATAAAAGATAATCCTTAACGCCCGCATCCCCCATACTTCCTGCATATGCAAAGTGAGACATGAAAAATCCTTCTCCGTTAGATATCTTATTTATGATACCATAAATTTATGATATATAAAAAAATCAAAGAATGTTTATAAATTTTAGATTATTTTTCACTTAAATGCACTAAAGAATAATAGAATCTTGTTTTAAAAATATGAATTCACGGAGGAAAATTTTGTACTAAAAATTACAATAGTGCCCATTTAATTTGATGACAGAATGTAAATATCTAAAAAATTACCAGTGTCTATACAGTAAATTTTACGAGGATAATGATAAATTTTCGGTAAAATGTACTAGAAACTATGGTAATTTTTTAGATTTTTAAATTCTGCGATCAAGTTAAAGCACCCTACTGCAACTTTTACTACAAAATTTTTCAAATACTTTTTTGTACAACAACGTTAAAAACCTGCTATTTTCAAATCACTAAAGTCATGATCAATCGTTTCGCAAACGGCTTGCCATTTAAGCCGAAGGCCAAAAAGATTAGCCCCGATATTATACATTTTTCGAGCCAAAGTCGTCGTAGATCACCTACTGGATAACGGCGCGCACAAAATTCCCACCCACGCCGTTCGGCCACTTTAAAATCCGCTGGCCCCGATTCCTCAACAGAGATGTAAATTCAATCACAACCCAAATTACAAATTCAAATTTCAAAAGCGGCCAATTCTCTCCTCGCACCGGGAGAAAGAGTGACAGTTTCGGAAGGGTCGCTTTCGTAAGTACGTAATAAGCACACGCGACTGAAGTATCTCACGTGAAATCTGTTTCGATTATTGCAACGGAAGGCGACGGGAAAAAAATGTGGGTCAAAAGATATATATATGACTTAGGACACAAGAATAGACTTGGACACATTTATTGCTTATCATACACTTGTTTATTCAGAACAGTCTTCCTTAATAATAAATAGTTTCGCTTTTTTGTATGTTTAGCACTTTTAATTGGTGTTACATAAAACACGTCACTATTTTAGAATACTGTTACTAGACTCGCGTTTAGGTTTCTTATGGTTTATTATGATAAGTATATATACATACAAATATTTACAAAGGTAACTGGAAATAATAAACGCAATGTTAAACGATAATAAAACGACATTCTCCGTTTATAGTAAAGTTTTATTAGTATTATTTGCGATTACAAGTCATCTGTGTATTATTGCAGTAGAAGCCTCTTATACAATCAAAAAAGTCATTTGACTTTTCATTTTTTATTAAAAATTTTATACTTAAAAGGTAAAACTGAAAAATATAATAAAAAATGTCTTCGTAAATTCACATTTTTTACATACTTATAAATTATCACTACTTTATTTGATGCACGATTAACTTTTACATTGTAAAAGAGTAAATAGTATTTAAAATTTGTTCATTCTTATTTTATGCATTGATTGCTATAAATAAGTTGATAACTCGTTGTGTTCATAAGTCTATCTTTGAATACATAAAATATAAATTGACTAACGAATATTTTAGAAATAAATTAACATTTGATTAGAAAGAAAACAATTTTAACAATGTATCTTTGCAGTATAAACTCACATGAAAACAAACACTTATTGGTAATGGTAAAAAAAAAATACTTATATTGTAATAACTGATTATTCTCAAGTATTGAGTTGAGATTAATTTTTGTTAAGGTAGATTATACTTTCAAATATTGATTGTATGTCATCTAGATTATTAATTATTGACAGATATATAATAATTTCACTACAATGTACTTGATCATATTATAAGCATCATAATAAAATTTAAAAAATACATTTTTCTACAAGTATCTAAATAATTGTCCTTATCAAAAATCACTTTAATTTTTTTTAAAGAGAAAATGTCTTTAAATACTTAATCTGTAGTTAAACAGCTAAAATTATACAGCCTTGTTAAATTTGTCCATTGCTCAATTATTAATAAAAAAAATAGGAAATGTTACCTATTTGTATCAATGTTATCACAATAATAGGCGCGTTTCTAGAAGCCACTAATTTGTTATTTTATTGAAAGGATCATCGTTTTTACTAACTATTAATAATTGGCACTGTAAAGGTGCTAAGCTAATGCTTAGACTAAAAAAGTTTGTCATCAAATACAGAGTTCAAACTGATTTATGAAAGCGTAACAATATTTTTGTTTATAAAGTTTAATAAATCTATGAAGTCATTTTTTGAATAATATAAGAAGGTTTAAAAGTAATAAATAATAGTTTTAAACTGAAATCATGAGAAAATAGAAAATAAAAGCATAAAACTTCTTACAATACTGAATCGTGTTGATCCTTTGCAATAAATTCTTTAGTTTCTTCAATATCTGAACTGCTATAAGGTTTTACTTTACTTTGTACTGGATTTTGTGAATATAGAATAACTGCGTAACAGACTATGCCAATGGCAAGAGCAGTATTAAGATAAATTGGAATTCCAAAAATCAACCAACACAACACTGCTGTAAAAACTATTTCTAAGGCACTAGCAAATGTTTTTACTATAGAATTCATATTCTTCAAGAAGAAACTGGTAACAATGCCTATGGCTGCATTATTGAACATGATTAAAATGACTTTAGGGTCCATGAATATACTAGGCCCTGAGGATTTGAATGCTGCCACAAGGTTACCTTGGGCAAGCAATACCACAACGTTGCATACAATACTATCAATGTACATAAATACATTTTGTACAAAGATATTTACATTACTACCTTCACCTTTCAAAAGATACTCATTATAAACTCCTGCTAGACACGAGCACAGTGTCTAAAATAAAAATTTATTTATTAAATATATTCTGAATTCAATCAACAAATTATAAAAAAATTTTAATTTATAAGATTTGTTTACCTGAATCAAAATTAAAATAATATTGATATTCAGAAACTTTTCTGCTACAAATGCCACATCATCATCGTTATGCGTTTCAAGATTTAAATTTTTTATCATGCATCCTATAGTCAATAAAACAAGTGATATCCATTGTTTTGTTGATAAATGTTTTTTGAATATTACCTAAAATAAGTTAGATTCTTAATAAAGTTATAATTCAATAACTTAGATTTAAATTGTAGAATAAAATTAAAAAATTAAATTTCAAGATGAAATTCATACCTGAAAAATTATTCCTGTAATAACTACTCTCAGTTGCAATAGTAATAAATATGTTGGAGGATCAAAAGTTGCCAAATTTACAAACGATAAATTATTGTACAGACAATATAGAGAAGATGGTACCATGTACAATAACATAACTAAAAAAATTACAAGTAAATTATATTATTTTTTAACAGATATTATAAAAGTTTATTTACGTTAACCATAAAAAATAAAAAGTTAAACGTACCTCTTTTATATTTAAGCACATCTTGAAATAAATTTGTTAAACTATTTCTGAAAAAATTAATTTCAATAGTATTAATAAAAGGAATGATTAAAAAAAGGGGCAATAGAAAGTTGTAAAAAAATTAAATGAAGGCTTACTCTCGACAATATAAAGCAGTTGAGCACACTAATTTTAGAATTTCTGTCATAAGAACAACTACAACAATATTATAGTCATACTCTCCATGTCTTTGAGACCAGGTTATTATAATTCCTGAAAAAATGTTAATGTTGCATTTGCAAAAAAAGTAAGAAATATTAATATCAAAAGTTAATTAAAAGTTAATTCTTAAAAATGGAATATGTTGACAATTTATCAAATCTAGAAGTCCAGGATAAGATAAGAAAGTTCTTAATTATGCTACACTTAGTTTACTAAAAGAAAAACAATTAATTTCACAATCCAAGAAGTACTATTAATCTACTGTCTTATACCCAACTATTTAAAGCTGAAAAAAAATGAAAATAATACAAGAGGAATAGTGGAGAAATTCCTAATCTCAGCAAAACACAGCGTAAATATAACCTACAAACAAGTTAACAAACCTTGATTAATAAAAAGACCGATATAAAGAGAAAATATTATGGGGCTCCATTTGGTGGGGAAGAGCTCCGACCAGTTTATCTTAGTGCCCATTTTTGTTGCAGCGTCTTTCCTTATCTGTGCTCCAAATTATCATTTTTCTTCTACCGTCCACCGGAGCCGCTCTGCGCGTCAAGCACGCAGTAGCGCAGTGTTAGGCTGAAGTCCAAACTACCTATCTATAGATATCAAGTACGGAAGTATAATAAGGCATGGTACGTAAACGTATCGTACGATTTTATGCGCCCCACTAATGTACTCTTTGTTATTTCATTTGCTTACACTGAGAAAAAAATTTCTTGAAATCGAAGAATTAAAGCTTCATTGCGGGCAATCGGTTTTTGATTCAAAGAAAACATTCTTTAATTCAAAGAAACCCCTTTTTAATGGGAAGAAAGTTTCTTTTAAAAAAGAAAACTTTATTTAAAAAAAGAAAATTTCTTTCCATTAAAAAGGGGTTTCTTTGAATTAAAAAAATATTTAACCGATTGCTCGCAATGAAGCTTTCTTTGATTTCAAGAAATTTTATTCTCAGAGTGTGTACACTTCGGTAGAGACAGCAAGCGGGTTTTTGCAAGAGAAACTTACTTTTTAAGGAAGTTACAGCTAGATTTTGAGTACTTACACTTCTCGACTTTTTAATTCATGTCTTGCAAATTTCAAGTTTGTACTATATATATTTTACTAAAAGTATATATTGAGGAATTATTAAAATTAAAATACACTTTACTTATTTAGATAAATTATTAAATCAACGTGTTTGGCTATAACACATTAATAAAAAGTAACTGACAAATTAATATTATTATCAAGATATTCTAAGACCTATGAGATATAATTGAATCAATAAGACGAGATTACCTTGTTACAAAGTAAGAATTTTAAAGTTGTAGAATAAATGAATAAAATTATTTTTACTAAATTTTTTATTTTTACAGCATTGCCATTGTTTCTTGTTCATTAATGTTGTTATTTTTTAGTTGGAAAAAATAATAATTTATTATAAGGTTATCAATTTTACAATAATTTGACCTTTTCGCGTACACTTGCCGATCTAACGCTAAACAGAATTCGGTTTTGAGATTTTCGGATCACAGGTAAATTATACTGTTTTCGATGTGCAGGCTTCTTAGCACGAACTGAGCTGGTAGTGGCTCCAACTCTTTTTTTAAAGAATAACATTTCGTAAGCTGTTTCGTAAAGCTGACCCGTGTCTTTTAGCAGTTTTTGATATTAGTCAAGCTGTTGCAAGTTTTTCTCATTTTTCGCGATCCGATTTACAAATGTACATTCATTGGTTGCGAAAATGTATGCTTTGGAATTTATTGAATTAAAAGAATTTGGATTTCAATAAAAAAATACATAATAGAACGTAACAAATAAAATATCATAAAACATTGCCCAAAAATGCATTTTATTTGTGTTATTAATAAAACATCAATAAAAAATAGGTAAATAAAATGAATCTAATAACTTGTTTTGAAAATGTAAAATGTAAAGAATCAAAACGCTAAAACACTTATTAATTAAGCAAACGCATTTTGTTAACAACCTTTAAATTTTCTTATTTTTCACACTTTATTTACTCAAAAAAGGTGATAATATTATAAAATACAAAATTACTCATGATTAAGAGACGATATATAAATATTAAAAAAAAATATAATTAAAGTATGATTGTCAAAATAAATATTTAATATAGATTTAATAAAAAACAAAACTTTTAAAAAATTAACTTTTTTCATAAAATATATAAAAATAAAGATATAAATTAAAATTAAATTATGGGTGCTATATATATATATAGTTGAACAATGAAATCCGAATCTTTCTTAATCTAATACAAACTAATTTATTTGCAAATATGGTAAATGTTTACGTCATAACTATTTAATATTTACATACGTATGATTAAGTATATGCATATAAAAGAATCTGAATGCATATTTTAATGGCAATATTGTTTCAGTTTTTTACAGTGCATTAAATTAACATGACTTAACGATAAACATCTTATATATCAATATGGATTCGTTATTTTACAATAAACTTTAATATTTTTCATTTTCTATAAAAACTATTTTTCTCTTTTTAGAATTTTATAATTTATATTTGCCATAAAACTTTGAAATATGTGTCAAAAGAAAGTAATTTTTCCAGTATCAAAGTCACTAATTTTTATCTCAGTTTTTGCATGTCTGAATTTCGCACATTTATAAATTTTTGCATTGCAAGAACTTATTTTTATTTGATTGCATTTTACTGCTTTCAAAGTATATAATTAATTTAAAGTCCTATATACTTGACTTACGTATGAATAGCATACATTATGGAAGTTAATTTTTTATTTGTAAAGAGTGACATTTTACAAATAAAATCTTAAAACGTATACTTTTAATGTAAAAACTATGAATACTTAAATGGTCTAGGCTACATTCTTTTGTAAAAATGACACTATTGAAATATAAGTTTTTAAAATTATACAAAATTGCACGGAGAAAGGATTACCTTCAACTAGAAAATATTACTTTTAAATTAAAAATTCTCGAATTTGATGTGATAACTTATTAAATTGATACAAGTGTAAACCAGAATAAAATATTCTAATGCTAAGAATTATATTGAAAATAGATAAACAGTTTTATAGTTTACTACAATAAATTTATATCAAATAATACATATTTTTAAAATTGTTGTAGAATGTTCATGAATATAAATCATAAATAAAAATTTTTTTTGTATAATTAACTTTTTCTAAAATATCACTTTCATTTTATACTATTACTTTTAATACATTTCTCAGTCTCAGAAATGAAAAAAGTATTGTATAGTAAAGTAATAAGTAAAAAAATTCGTAAATTTCTCTTTTTTTTGTTAAAGTGGTCACCTTTTTACAAATTCGTTTCTTTAAATAATCGTATCTTCGACTAATTTTTATAAACACGGTTATGCTCCAATGACTTGCATCACTGCTTCAACCGTTTACATAACGTGTTATTTTGAAATTGATTATTCAGCTGATTTTAATTGTTTCATTATTTGCTGAGAAATCAATTTTGTAGCTTCACTTGCATTAGGTATAAGAAACCTATCCATGTCAGAAATTATTAAATTTTCAGATTGCGTGGACCCATATTTGAAGGTAATTAAATCGGGATGCCTTTTTCTTGATGTAATTCTTACAATACTTGACAGAGGACGTTTTACTATCACATGCGCTGCTCCTTTACGCCCTTGAATTTCTCGGAGAACTATAATGTGTGTATCGGTAACCAATAAGTGGCTAAAAACATACCCAGAGTTAAGAAGTTAATAAGTTTATTTAAATTTTCTAGTTTTTAATTCAAATTACCTTTCATAAACATAACCGTTAACTTTAACTTCCATGCACTTAAAGGAATGTATCAAACTAGGATCTTTTAACCATTGCTGAAGGGAAACTACCTCAAGAGGCTCTTCACTTTGAGCAGTTGCCGTCATCATATCTATAAATAACAAATGGATATATTAAAAATTTTCTTAATTTTCCTTCTTTTGAAGTATCAATAAAATTATTATTTTACCTAAGTCTTGATCATCATCTATACTAAATACAGGCCGAGCACTTCTCTCTTTTTTACTAGAATCTGAATCTTTATCACTTTTTCTTTCTGGATTATTGTTGGTACTAGCTGACGGATTTACGATATAGTCAAACAGTTTTCCTTTCATTTCCTGACTCTTTAACTTCATGGCTTGACCAATTTTTCCAAAAAGGTCGGAATTATTATTTTTTATTCTGACTGGACTCGTTTCACTTGAATTTTCTTCGGATAAATTAGTATTGCATACTAAGCAAAATTGCGAATTGTGATCCACAAGACTGGACACAACTTCATCACCAAAATATTCGTGGATAGCTAGAAAAGATAGATCACAAAGTTTATCAGATAGTCATCCAATAATAACAACAAGAAAATGTAGCAGCAACTTACCTTGATAGCCATTAACAACCATACTGACATACTGTGTATGCTTTTGTAAGAAGGACGCAACAACCATGTGAGTATAACGATCTTCTTCTTGTCGACCACTGCCAAGGAAGCATAAATGTTCACCACCTGCTTGAGATCCAACAGCCAAAGCTTGCCGTTGTGCTTGCAGCAAGCCTTGTACTGCTGTAGCAAAGGCAGCTGGCTCCTGAAGCATCTAAAAGCATAAAGAAATAATTAAAAAATTTAAACAACATAAATTTGAAGATCATTTTTATTTAAATATTAAAAATAAATTTAAATTTACCAAATTGCAATCCAAATGAAAAGCTGTTGGCAAATGACCGGCATTATATTGTTCAGCAGGCCTACAATCCACTAAGAAAAATCTTACAGTCTCTATGGGTGCATTAGGCAAGGACGAAGATTCCACTGAATTCTCAACCAACTCTTGAGCAGATACTGGCAAACATAATGCGTGTGTTATAAATTTTTCATCGCCTCCTTCTCCAAACATAATACTATATAAATCCAATTTAAAAGACGAAGGCGTTTTCATGGCATAGTACTGAGCTAAAGAACAGAAATCGGTAACATCTTCAGCTTCCAAGGCACAAGGCATTGCTGCTAAAGCATCAATGATACTTTGCTTGTCATCATCTTTCATGCTTAAAATTTGTTCCCTGAAAAAAATGTTGTATTAATTATATATTATATATTATTAATAATTTTTATAACTTTCGTAAAAAAAAAATTATTACCTGGCATTAATAACCATAATAAGCGACAGGAACATCATAAAAAAAGGATCAGCTTGCATAAAATATAAATCCCACATGGTGGAAATTGCTGGCAAGGAACAGACACCTGCAAATAGCGTGCTTATCCATCCTTTTGTGTACTGATCGGGAGAAACTCTTTTTGTATCCAAAAACGAACATAATTCTGGCTCATGGTATAACAATAGTAGCCTTAATACAGCACTATGTGTATCACCTCTGAAATTTATTAAATAAAAAAAAATATTAATTACAAATTTAGTACAAAAACTAATAATTCTATTACCAATTTTTTACCTTGGAATATAAATATCTCTAATAGCTTCAAATAAGTTATATGTTGCTGAACGAGGTAGTTTTAAAGCTATTAATGGCCCTAACAATTCAAGCCAACCGTTACCATTTTCATATCTTTTCCCTCTATTTTTACAATAGAATGTTATAATGGATTCTAAATCAGAAACAACAGACACTTTATCTTCATCGTCGTTTCCCAGTTTATCTGAAAAAGTTATTTTTTTATGAATATTGTTTACTAAACTAACAATATAAAGATAAAGAAGTAGGAATATAGTATATAATAACTATAAGTGGTATCAAAATATCCATTTCTGAAAGATAACTTATCTTTCAATAAGCATCAGATCATAGTTAAAATATTTGTACTTTATGCAATACTAATTATCTAATAAATTAATCTGTATAAATTATTTTATTTATTACACAACAGACAAAAGTTAATTAATTTTAACCCTTTGTTGCACAAGTAATTGTATTTGTCACACTTTTTTACAAATCATTTTATGTCTTTTAAATTTCAGATTGAAGGTTTCATGTCATGAAATAAATAAATCATTTTGGTCATGCTTTATAACAATTATATTGCATTGTTTGTTTGTTATAACAAAGTCAAAACGGAAAAATACTACTTTTTTTCTCAAAAAAATTATTGAAATACTTACTAACTAATTGTTGGCAATCTTCTCTTATAATATGTTGTTCTGGAAGATCAAAAACTTCATTGAAATGAATCAATTGATTCCCTCGATCAGTAACATCTAAGCAAGCCTGCCAAACATCTGGCCTTAGATTGGCTGGTACAGGTTGACCTTTACAAATTGCGTAAATGTCCGAAGCAGAAGGTGCCTCTGCATCTAATAGAGCTGCTTCTAGCTCCAATATCCTAAACAAAAATTATTTAATAGTACAGGAATTACAAATCATGAAACTTTTTTAAGATATATAATGCTTTATATGCAAAAAGTTAAATTTAAAATTGCATTACATAATGTAAATAAACTAGGGTATTGCATGCATGATTTCTGTTTATTGCAAAATAACATAGCCCTGTTTCTCAAGTAAACTAAAATAGCTCAACTAAGATTTTCCTCCACTTCAAAACTTTCATAATAAACTTAATAATTATTGGCGTATGTATTCTACTTGAAGGTTATCACAAAAGTACAACTATCTCAAAGATCATAGCAGTCAACACATTTAATAGGAGGGATCACTGATAAGAATGCCACGAGTTCAAATTACATGATTAGAATTCACCAATTCAAATCCCCTCTAAAATAAATCTAAACCCTTGACCATCAAGAATCCACTTGCCATCCATCACTTTACCACTGTAGCATTCACCTGCCCCAAAAGTCATTTTAAACAAAGCATTAAACAAAGCATAGTGAATACGAAAAAAAAGGTGCGCCAGCAGATGAGATTTGACTCACCAGGAATTCTCGTCGTCTTTTAGTGCCATTTTGCTCCAACGTCAGCTGCTTCAGTTTCGCGCTTGGCTATCGGCGAAGTGTAAGGAAGAAAAGCTCGGTCCTTCACGAGGAGCACCATCGACGAGCGGAGTTCTCGCGGCGACACAGCGGCATGTTGTTGTTGTGGCTTACCCGAGGGCGAGGACGACCAGCAGCTGCTGCTTCTGCCGCAGCGGAACTTATTTGCTCGCGTTGACAGGCCGTCGCTGCCATCATTTTTTCCCTCTCGATCGCGCCAGTTCTCTCTCTTTCTCTCTCTCTCTATCCTCCCAGCGAAGGTGGTGGAAGAATAAGACTGAAAAAGCTGCGCCAAGGATTGTGCGCAAGCGCGCCTGATTTAAAAATCCCTTTTTTTTTTTTAATTTTGACAATCTTTTAGACGATCGATTTTGAAAGAAAAAAGTATCGAGGAAGCTAAAAGTGACATTAGTTAATTAGTAGAGTGATGTTCTTTATTGGTTTATATTTCTTAATAAATTTATTAATGCCTTACGTGGAAAATTATTTTTTTTTATTACATTATAATTTTCATGGTTAAACGAAAGAATTAAAAAACCATTCGAATTTAAAAACTTTTACGAAAAATTTTAAAAGCTTTCCTTCTTTTTTCCCAGTTTTTATTATTTTCTTCAAATAACTTCCGGACTACATCTTTAAATTAATCAGATAATAAATAATAAATAAATTAAATTATCACGCCGGGGCGAATCGAATCGCTAATCTCTCGGGCGTGAATCATACTTCAAGAAAAAACAAAGTTGCTTCGAAATCTCGGCGCGATAGTAGATAGTCTAACCGTGCCTCCCGGCCTCACCGAGTCTGCGTTGCCGCATGCAGGGAAAAATTTTATTTCGTGTCGTCTATATGCATATTCCTCACACACACACCCAAACGCGCGCGCGCACAAACTCGTGTCGCACAGCTAACCAGCTAACTCCTTACTCCACTAAGCCGTCATTACAAAAAGCCACGCGAGTGTGCGCGCGCGCGTGATCACAACCTTCCTCCAGCACGCGTTATATCTTTCCGTGTGTCGAAGGAGGCGGCAGCCGTGCATACAATAATAGAAGAAACGAGAGTGACGAGACCCGGGAGCGTGCAAGTGCGCAGCACGAGCAGGACTCGAGCGGGGAATCTGAAGAAAGGATCAAAGGACGATGGACATGGCTTCGAGCGGCGCGGCCTCGAGCTCGCTCCCCAAGTGGCAAATCGCCCTTGTATTCGGAGCGCCGGTCGCCCTGGGCCTGGGCTACATGTACTATCGCAATTCCGCGAACAAACCTGAAGAGAAACCTGGACGCGGTGACTCCAAGAAGTTTAGAAATTCTACCGAGAAGCAAGTGTCCATCGACGGCAACGATCTCCTGACCAAACTTGGAAAAAAGTCCCTCGTGGAGGTTAGGTTTCTGATACTTTATTAAAGGATTTACGTTTTGTTAGCAAGAACTTCGTCGCGTGACGTTATCAGTATGGCTACGCCGGATACGCAAAGAATACGAACAGCGTAGAGGAAATAGTTTTTAATCAAGTAATAATTGTAAAGAACAAATATTAAAGAATTTATCTGATGTAGCCATATTGATGACGTCACGTAGCAGGGTTATATTTTCAAGCGGCACATGGCGTTGCGACTGAATTGAAATTTTCTCGAGAAATTTTAGACCTGTTTACTTTGCGAGTTAAACTTGAATCTGTCATTGAAGATTTCTTTGGTTCTGCTTATTGGATTTCAATGCTCTGTATTTTTTACTGATATCTTTTTGCTGCCTACACCTATAGTTCACCAAACGTTTATTAATAAGTTGTACATTCATTAATTATTAATTATAAATCTATATCTGAATAATTAGCGATTTATTAGCAATAACTTTTGGGTTTATGTAATTTATAAAATATTTGATTAATTTTGATGAATTGATTTTTAAAAACAAATTTGATAAATCTCTAATTAATATGTTTATTTTTTTCAACTTTTATTTTAATATTAAATGCTTATTTAGCTGTAATTAATGATAATCTAATACATCAAATAATAAATATATTTTTTATTCACAGACACCCCTTGAAAAAGCACAGAGGTATAAAGGAGAAGGAAATAAATTTTTTAACACTGGAAAATATGATGAAGCCATTGCTCAATATAATTTGGCAATTGATGCATGTCCAAAAGATAATGTTGAAGAACTTTCCACATTTTATCAAAATAGAGCAGCTGCTTACGAAAAATTGGTAATTATATCTTTTCTTATATGTGTGTGTGTACCAAAATTCTTATTTACATTGCTTTGATGCATTTTCATTAATGCAACAATTTTTACAGAAAAAATTTAGTGCAGTTAGGGCTGATTGTACAAAGGCTTTAGAATTGAATCCTAAATATGTTAAAGCTCTGATACGTAGGGCACGTGCTATGGAATCTAATAATGACCTAGAGACTGCTTTAGAAGATATCACTGCCGCTTGTATTCTTGAGAAATTGGCAAACCAAAGTACACTTTTTACAGCAGATAAAGTTTTAAAACAACTAGGTAGTTAATCTTTTACATGTTTAATTAATTTATTTAAATTTAGATTCAGAAAATAATTTAATTTAATTTTATATTACAAAGGAAAACAACATGCACAAGAATATATGGCAGTTAAAAAGCCAGTCATGCCTAGCAAGCATTTTATCAATAATTATTTCGCAGCTTTCCATAATGATCCAATTTTATTAAAAATGGATGAAATAATAGCTGAAAATAATGATTCGTAAGTTTTTTAAATAAATTTTTAATTAAACTTTTTTAGCATTCATTTTTACTAAAGGCTACTGTGAACACGTAATAATTTTTCATTTGCTCTTACTTAGGCCATTTAGCAAAGCTCTTCTAGCACTTAAGAAGCAAGACTACGATAATGTAATACCATTTTGCAATGAAGAGTTAAACAACCTTGCACCGGACGACAATTCACTTCACAAAATGAGAGTTCTTCTTCTTAGAGGGACTTTCTACCTTTTATTGGGACAACACGAAAATGCAACGACTGATCTTAATACCGTAATACTTAGTGATTCAGCTAGTAAGGAATTGAAAGTTAATGCCTTGATTAAGCGCGCAAGTATGCACATTCAACTTGAAAATACCGAACAAAGTTTCATAGACTTAACAGAAGCTGAAAAACTTGATCCAGATTGTGGTGACATTTACCATAATCGAGGGCAGGTAAATCATTTTTAAAATAGTTCTCAAATTTTCAATTTAAAATAGTCATCAAATCATTAATTTAATTTTTTTTTTAGATTCACTTACTTATGGATAAAGTTGAGGAAGCAAAAGCAGATTTCCTAAAGGCTGTAGATCTTAACCCTGGTTTCGGAGTAGCGTATGTACAGAAATGCTACGCAGATTATCGTTATGCAGTAGCAAAGGCAGATATGAATTTGATGAATACCTCGATGACGAATTTCGATAAAGCTTTTGATCAATTCCCAGATTGTGCAGAATGTTATACTTTATATGCACAGGTATTTAAAAATATATTAACAAATAATAGTATATTGTTTTTTATTCCTTTATAGTCAGTATCAATTTTTATCTTTGTAGATGTTGGTGGATACGCAAGATTTTGCAAAAGCAGATGCTTACTTTATTAAAGCATCTAAGCGGGATCCGAATAATGCAACAATCCTCGTCTACAGAGGATTGCTACAATTACAGTGGCAAAAAGACCTTAATAAGGCCATAGAGTTTATGCAAAAAGCGATTGAACTCGATGACAAATGCGAATTTGCTTATGAAACCCTTGGTACAATAGAAGTACAAAGGTATAGGTTTTTCTTTTATAATTTTACTAAATACATTTGAAAAAAAATTTTCAATTATTTGATAGTTGCAGAATTCTAAAGTTTATAATTTAAGTTTATCTGTTAAAATTTATTTCTAATTTATTTTTAATCTTACGTACAAAATATTTAAAATCCTAATGAATGTGTTTATTATTTTTCAGAGGGAACTTGACAGATGCAATCAGCCTCTTTGACAAAGCTTTGGCTTTAGGTCGCACGTCAATGGAACTTACACACATATTCAGTTTACGAGATGCAGCAAAAGCTCAGCTTGTAGTAAGCGATAGGCTAGGCTCTGACGTCATAAGATCCTTGCAAGAATTCTCGTGGGGAGTTTAAAATATTTTTGACCACGAAAATCCAAAATATCAATAAAACCGTTCAATTATTAATTCATTATTGCTAAATTGTTACAAATTGTTTTTAAAAAAAATTTCATTTTTGCTATGAATATTCAAATGCATATCTTTGGCGGAGTGGCGTATTCAGCACCACACTGTTACTGATTCTGTGTGTATTGCCAAGAAATCTAAGTACAGTCAAGATATCAGCAATACTGATAAAATTTTCGATTTTTTACTTCAAAAAGTATAAAAATACTTTTTTAAATGTAAAACAGTAATGATTTAGCAAAATGATTTAAAACTATCACAGACCGACACAATTTGTGATTAGAACTAATGTATAAAATATTGGTGATTAATGCATTTAATGTGGACGTAATTGAAAAGAAAACTTGGAGTGATTCGAGAATTATGTATAGTTTGTTGTCAAATTTTTCAGTGGCATGCTACATTAATAGAACAAGTGTTTGTGAACAAATACACTTTTCGTGCTTTTGAGACTACACATATGATCATTTTAACTTGATGTTTTGGTGAATTATTATTTATTAAAACAAGGTTTTTAATATAGTTCGAATTCTAATTTTGTAAATTTTTTGGATTCAACATATTAGTGAATGGCTTTATGTGTATCATAAAGAATTATATAATTGCATATGTTATATTAGCTACTACTCTACAATCTAAACTAAAAACCATTTACCTCAAGAATCTTTTGTAAGAAATCTGTTTCAAACGCTAATTTATTACCTCATTTTATTTATTTTTTAAATTGATTATATTTAAATCACGAAGAAAGTAGTAGGTATAATGTGTGCAAGTAAACTATTTTGACTAAATATTTTGTGTAAATTTTTATTCTTTCAAAGAATATTTGTTTATTGGCACGTAGATTCTAAGAATCGGTTTCACTTTTAGCGTTAAAGAAAATCATGATTTTGCATTTTCATTAACTGAATGACTTATCAAACTGTTTACATAAAGCATGTAAATTTTTTGTGTTTTAAAGAAAACGTTACCGATATCACTAGTCGTTGAAAAAAAAAGAAACTGGTATAGCTGGAAGCTGAAAGTATGCGTTTTTCACCGCACGATCCGCCATGGTTTTGTTATGGTATCAAGTGTTGCAGACGATGTACATTTAAATATAATGTTATATAATTGTAGTATATTTCATATGTAAAGTTTGAATTGCATTGTTTATTTGCTACTTTAAGTAACAAAAATTATTTACATATTTACATTATAAATCTTAGATCACTAAATTTTTTCTTGTAATTAATTTTAAATTTACTTAATAATATTATGTTCATTAACGTGTATGATTTGCTTTATAAAAACATAATATTGTTATTTATAAATGCACCGTTTCCGGTGTTCTGTACAGATGTGTTAAAAAAAGATTCAACTTTTGTAAGAAATATATATATTTCTAGGGCTAGTCTCTGTATCTCCTTGTCTTTTTTTTTTCTTTTTACCCGCATTCTTTGGATTGCACCTGACTAAATTCTTGAGTTTAACACGGCAGTATCCAGGAACTTATAAGTTAGCTTTGCTTAAGTTGTGCGCATCCAACAAAAATGCACCGAGAGAATTCTTACGCTACTATAGCACGTTTTTAAACGTCGTAAAATATAGATGCCAACGGGTATCTTATCACAAAGGCTAACAGAGTGCCTGCAATCTAAAATATAAACAATGTATATCACGTTGAAGAGACAAATGTAATATAATATTGTTACATAGAAATGTATTTTCGATTTCATAAAATATGAAGGCTTCAAAAAAAAAAAGTTAAAACTTAAAATTATTTTAGAAAACTTACCTGAAAGATCATTAATATTGTCGTTAACGTTGGCTCTCTTACGGGGCCTATCAAAATCAATGCAAGATTTATAATCGTCAAATTATTGCAAACGACGACTCCTTCTTTATCCTCTTGCCAATCAACAACTTTTAAAGTTCTGAATATCCACATAATAAACCGAGCTAAAAAGAATTTTTGACGAATATTAATTTAAAATTCAGCACTCTAAATTTAAAATAAATATGTGCAAACGACATACCTAAAATATTTAAATCACTCTTCTTAAAAATAGTGACGCTGGGATTTAACGTGTCAGTGTCTGAATCATATCTATCAAAGAAAAGTTAATTATGTAAATATTGCTTATATATAATTATATAATTTGCATTTTATTCAAAAAGTGTAATATTCGATTTATTTCTATGCATTTTTATTCTATTGAAATGTAAATTTACAAAGCCTAATAAATACTAATATTTCAAGAACTATTAATATTTTAATTTAAAGAATTCAATAAGCAGAAGTTCAATGTCTAAAAATATTCAAATTATAATACGGTGCGTACCTTGGCAGTCGATGCCTGGGACAAGGCACCAAGTGGAAGAGCTGCGGAACGCTGTACAGGAAATTGAGTATTTGGGGAATAAAGAAGAGAAGCGTCGTTTTACTGAAGTGCCCAATTATGCCAACCACAGCAAACGTCATCCCTGAGAAGTAACAAAACGTATCCCCCACGAAAACTTTCGACGGGTACCTGGAACAAAATTGATTTTACGTCAGATCTACTGATGTGGCTTCAAATCGGCAATTTTTCTAAACTATTATGTACTATAATTGTTAAGGTATTCCCTTGAATTTATTTAAATGAAATAGTGTTTGCTTGAAAGTACGTTTAAAGAAGGATATTGAAACCTCATTTTCGACTACTTTTAAAAATTTAACGTGTTATTCTTATTCTGTATTTACATTTTATCATATCGATAAATAAATTGATAATAATTCTATTTTATTAAAGTTTCATTAAAGAATATATCTATTTTATTAAAGTTAAAAAATTACCTTAAAAGTTAAAATTAAAATTAAAATGAAGAAAGATATATTCTTCTTTTTTCATTTATTTGTTTAAAGTCGCTTCGAAAGATATTCTTACTTATAATATAAAGAAAATAATTTTTAACTTCCTCATTTTAATATTGTTTCAATTAAGTCTTTCGCCTTTTAATTAATGCAGTAAAACTTATACGATGATGCTTTCTACACCCTTATGGAAAAAAATGGAACATTCGTAGCTTTCTGAATTCAATTATTCCAATTCTAAAAGTGCACTTCAAACAATGCAATCAATCTCTTCCTTACCCCATCAACACGCGTTCCACCACTTCGAACCCGAAACCCCGCATCTCAAACCACGAGATCAACCCCACCTCGAAACTTCAAACTCGGACAAACTCGACAGTCCTAACAATCAAGGCCCCCGACAAAGTGCTGAAGGAAGAATGCCGATAAGATATGGTGAAATAAGTTCGACTAAATCGCTACGATTATTACCTCATAATCAGGGCTTCGGGTAATGAGGTTGGCAGAGGGAATATTATTAGGTAGGGAATAATTGGGTAATTAGCAATTTTTTATAGCAGGAGAGAGGCAGGTGCTTAGAGAGACTCGATGAATGGCATAAAATAGTGAGACGAAGAACAAAGTAAGAAATGGCAAAATTTAAACGCGTTGGGCTAAAAGTACTAAAAGTTTCAACGTAAACCAATGATTTTAATTTTTCTTCGAATTCTATAACTCTTTTATTTTTTTTATAATATAATAGATTTTTACAGAGTAAACAGTTTTTTTTGTACTGCACGCAAGGAAATCAGGAACAATCTGTGAGATCATAAATTTGATAATCAATACTAACCGTGATAAAGCGAGCTCTCGGATGAATTTTTATAAATTCTATTCTTACGTTTGTTTGAACGAGAAAACATTTTTTTCATAATTTTCAACTAGACTCAAAAATTTGTGAATAAGTTGAACACAAGATAAATCTTTAATTTAAATTTCACTTATAAATCATTTCTTTTATTTTCAATTTCATTTATAAAACATTTCTTTTATTTTAATGTAAACAATAATAATAATATCTAAGAATACAAATCATTCTATCGAAAAAAGCGCTTATTTTCTATGTTTTATTGTAACATTTCTTCTTTCCGAGATTCATTCAGAATTATCAGAACTACCATTTGCATCTTCCAAATTAGGACGGTTTTTCGTTTTCAACATATCGTCACAATTGCAAAAAATAAAAAAAATTGCGGCTTTCCTGAGGCAATCGAATTCATATTGATCAGCGATGCTAATGACTGTAAATACATTGTCAGTCGTGATACGTCTACGAATTATTTTTATGCAAATAAGTTTGAGTTCTTCCAAAGCATATTTATCAGCTTGTTCTAAAAGTTTTACAGCTTGATCATAGTTAACCCTATCTACATCAACATCGCCCGTATAAATATATAGTAGCAGCTGGCTCATGATTTCAGAATCTATATCGTCAATTTTTACTATATTTTTATTATTCATGGCTTTGTTTAACATCGAACTAAAAGCTGGACTTTGAGCAGCAATTATCGCTTTGTGCACTGGAAATTTCTTTTTTCCTACGACCAATACTGCATCACTCATATCCGTATTATCCAAAATATCTTTAAACCGACGTCCAAATTTAGAAATCTGGGGTTGCACACTGTTAGTTATTTTATATTGAATAGAATCGTGAATTAAATCTATCACAAGTTCCATTGATTGCCGCATTCCCTCATCACGCTTACATTTACAGCTGCCATCGAAATAGCAATATTTGCTCTCTCCTTCGTGGATATGCGAATAAGAATGTTCGTTTATAATAGCTTTCTTCTTTAGATATAATTTAACACTAACCAATATATTATTGCAATCAGAATGTAAAAGCGTTAGGCGAAGAGCCCTACTATCTGCGGTTACCATCCACTTGGCTTCAAAAAATAAATTAGTATGTACTATTTGAGATTCACTTGAAATCACCGCACTGCATAAACTGCAAGACCAAATTTCGTTTACAGTACACTTATAACGTATTTTCTTCTCACATTTAGCCAGCTTGCTCATTTTTAATCTGAAACAATAAATTTAAAGTTCAAACAACCCTATCCAGATACAAATGGAAGAAGAACGCAATTCCTTCTTATACCTTATAAGATGACTGAAATTCAGGTCCTTTCTTCGTCTACAACGCGGTCAATCCCGCTTTCTCAATACTTTCAGAATCTTACGCCAAAAACTGGTTATTAAATTTGTTTAATCCTTTTCTAACGGCCAAATCGTTTGTCTTGGAACTTAACAGCACGTTATACAGCGAGCGAAGAAATACGAATGGAGAAATCGACTTGCGCGTGCTGGGCACAGAGAGCTGACCAACGATCACCTTATTTGTTTTTATTTACGCAGAGCTTACCTTCGCGTTACCGCCCCAGCAGATATAGAGTTAAATATATTATTTGGAAATTTTTCTTTAAAAATTTTTATTTTGTACCGACGTTTCGACGTTTATGTGAAGGTCTTCTTTAAGATGAAGATCTTAAAGATTATTTTAAAATCGCAGGATATGGTTGTTCTTTATCAAGTAATTTTGATATGAATTTAAAATAATCTTTAAGCCTTGACAAAGACGTTCAAATAAACGTCGAAACGTCGAGACAAAATACGGGAAAAATTTTCGTTCGGCGTAATCATTTGATTCAGTTTGAAACAATATTTTAAAAAAGTTTTTTGAAGTCGTTATTAACTTTCGCATTCACAAAGCGTGATTATTCTTACCTCAGCAACATTTACAATGTTGCAGCAGTAATTATTATTAATTCATTATAAGTTACATATCCGTATATACAAAGAAATCAAATTAAAAATCGTTCAAGTGACAAAACTTCGAAAAGCCTCCCTTCTGCGTATTCCAACGTACAGCCTACCGATCTATCGCCTCTTAAAAGCTTTTCCTCTAAGGTCAAAAGCCCCTTATCATTACGTAATCAGCCTCCCCGACAATAATAAATGAATGCAGCCAGCGTTGAAAAAATTGCGCTGCCACCGCATTCGCGGTTATTTTTCGGGGAGAGGATATAAAAGTTGCAAAAAATCGAAGGCAAACGGCAGATTTGTGTTTCTATTAGTATTGAATTCGGGCGATGTTAAAATGTAATTAGTTATACATTATTTCGCTGCCGCGCACGTTGATTCGGTTAAATGTAGATTTTTTAAAATCCCGAACTCGCAATTAAATCTGATAGATTTCAATCGAAAATCAAGCGTCGCGCTCGTAAAAGTTCCACCCCGACGAGATCGGCGGAAATTTCACCGAGATTCCGGCCTAGAAAAAGGGCCCTTCCCCCCGCGGACACGTGCTGGCGTCACCTGTCTCCCGGCAGATGTTCTCCGGGGGCGTGCGGCGCGCGCTTTTGTACAACAAGCGCGCCGAGCGCTCCGCCGCCGAGATTTCCTCCGCTGGCCGCCGAGAGAGAGAGAGAAAAAAGGGGACCCCGCGAGCGAGCAGCTGTTCGGCCGCTCTCAGTCCGCTGCGGCCCGACCTACGGATTGGTGGTATACTGTCTTGTTGCTCTGCGTTCGCTGCTGGTTCTCGGGCTCGGAATATTTGCTGCTGGGATCTGTTGCGACGACTCCGGGAGCAGGTGAATTGTTTTATTGCGGCTTTCTCGAGTCGGTGTGTCGGGGGGTTGGAATTTGTGTTTGCGGGGAAAAATTGACTTTGGGGTTGTGAAGTGTATTGGAGCGTTGGGCTGTTTATTTGCAGCCTGTTGATGCAGCGGGTAGATCAGATTTTTTTTTGTTTTATGAGTGGATTAGTGAATTCGTATATTTGTTGTAAAATATTATTCGTGAGTATTTTTTATTAAGCAAATAGTCTCTAGTAACTTTTTTATTAAGAAGAATTCTTAAGATATATTTGATTTTAGAAGTTTATGACAAAGAACTGTTTCAGACTTTCAAATCAATTCGAAAATTAAATTAACAATTTTAAGAATAAAATAATCATTGTTGCGAAATGCGCATAGCTCATTTCTATATCAAAATCGACCCGTCTCCGTCATCGCGTTTCCGAAACATTAGCATAATCACTTCCAATTATAGTTTCGCGATGAATGCATAATTATCATTTCTAGTTCTACCACGCAAAAGAATTCTAAGTTTAGCTGAGGAGATAATGCGGATTTAAATATAAATATATTACGGAGTCGGAGAAGAAGTCTAGCGAAAAACCAGTTTTAAAGGCCCCCGATTCCGGTCAGCCACCCGATCCGATAATTTTTCTTCACACCGCGACGACGGAATATTTTCAAAACATAATGTATCTAATTGCAACTTTCATAAGTTCGCTCTTTAAATTAGTGCCGCTTAACGAGGCGCATTCTTATGAAATTAGCGCGTCTCGCCGTTATCATTAACATCCGTAATTGAAGATCCTTTAAATACCATAATGGAGCAGTCATCGCAGGATTCTCGGAAAGCCTTAATTCGATCCGCGTGTCGTGGCAGCGCAATAATTTACTTTGTTACAACGAAAAAACGAGCATCGGCTCCGCGCGCAAATGACATTAATTCGCGCGCGAAATTGCACGCGAAGAATTACAGGCTGCGCGCACTGTGTTTTACTCGGTCCGAAAGATTGGCAGGTCTGCTTCAGTGGTTTCAAACTAGATCGCGGTAATTGTCGATGGAATTACAAAATTTATTGTTAGCTGTATGAAGTATATAAGCCTTTTCCGTCGAAGCGACATTGACGGGTGAATATAATTAAAGGTCAATGAATTTTGGTGGGCTTCCACTCGGTGCTTCGAACGTTGGGATTTAAAGTAATTAGAATCTGCCCACGTCCCGTGTGCCGAAAGGAGTTAATAATGATTGATGCATCCCGAACGTAGGATGATATGTGCTTGTAATGCAATTAATCAATTTGGGCCGAAATAAATCTGAATAGAGGGTTTTAATTATTTCTAAAGTGTACAAACAGCAGGATGCTTGGAATTCAAAATCTCCGTCTAATCGTTATACAACTATTTTATTTTGAATAAAACTTCAGGGGGAATGAACTAATCAATTTAACTAGTAGCTTTCATCGGATTTTCCAGACGAACAATAATCGTGCACCGTTCCACCGAGAGAGGAAAATTGTGATAAAATTTACAAGCTTTTCCTCTCAAAACCGCAGAGGCTACAAAATTAACGCAATTTATGTTATAACAATCTACAGTACTCCGCTCAGCGACTAATCAGTTTCAAAACCGAAAATCCCCCATCTGCCGGCGAAAAAAAAATCCTCCGCCAAACCTCTCGCCCGCAAGAGGAGAGAAAAAAGCTTCGTCAGCCTGGCGAAGTCAATCCCCCGCGCTTCGCAGACTCGCACACATCCGCCCCCGCCGACCGGAAAGCAAACTCGTGTAGCGCCTCAGGACACTTCCAATCCTCGCGAGTCTCTCGCCGCGTCTGACTCACAGAGCCCGCCGGGCTCGTTAATTCACGCGGGCCGTCTTATAATGACTCGGCGGCAGCGCGACGCGGCGAGAGCTTCCCTTCGCCTTTTCGGTCCCGCGCGCGGCGTGACCGGAATGCCCGGATTGCCTTAGAGCCAGGCGCGCGTCCACGTATGCTAATCAGCGAGCATTTCGGTGTGTGCGTGAGTTTGCGGAGCCGATGCGGCCCGAGATATATACGGGAATTCCTCTCGCGACAAGAAAGGAGTTAGTGGGCCAGGCACACCACCGCGTTCCTTTGTTCCGCGGGCCTTTTTTTTCGGGCTGCGCACCGGGAATGGCTGATGAGGGGAAGGATTGGAGATCTCTTTCGATTGGGACTGGAGATGGGAAGTACGTGTGGTTTATTTAAATTTTGGTGGTAAATAACGACGATTAGATCGAAGGTGGAGGTTGAAAACAATTGTGAAAGCGCGGAGGTGGGAGGTTTCGCGTGGTTCGGGTAAAATATTGGTTGATATTTGGATCGGGATTATTTTCAGTTTCTGTAATAAAACGAGTGCAGGTACAGTCGAGCTATCAAAAGCTTCGGAATTGATAATAAAAAGTTTATTTAAAACAAGAGTGAAAGAATTTTATGTCGGAATATCTAAAGTTATATGTACAGCTCGCATAAAAAGTTTTATTACCTCGGGCGCGGGCGCTTTTATATTTCTATATAAATTTTACATCGCACTAGTTTGAAATTAGTTACGATAACTCATTGGCACATGTCGCCTACATAAACTATATATCTCGGCTGTTAAATGTGCAACCCTGTGGATTTATACAATACAACAATTAATTGAATTTGTTGTATTATTAACCCGAGCAGAAGTCGGATTCTTCGGATTTGAAACGGCTCTTTTTAGAGGCGCGATAAAATGAGTTAAGGAAAGAGGATTTTCGAAGCTCGTTCGTACGAGCTTCAGCTATTTTAAGCCTCTTAAGAGCAAAAAAATGGGGGAACCCCCTCTCAGTGATGAGATCACCCACGGATTACTAAAAAGCGTGTTCAAAATGATAGCGAGACGTTCAACAGGCGCACGCCGCAATGCAATTAACACTTTTTTTACAAAAAGATCAATTAACAATAACTAATAATTTACAAAATTGCCCGATAAATTTTCTCGCCCAGCGTTTAAACCGACATTTTTTTCCAAGTTCTGCTCTAAATTTACACATCATTCGCGGACTAGAAAAACTCATATGAAGAAGGAAATTAATGTAATTGGTTTGGTAGGTCGAGGGCAGCCGGCGTCACCGATGACTCATCCTCGGTTTACCCCTCGACTAAGCGATCCGCGTGTTTCATTACAAAGGGGGGCCGCCCGATCCGCACGCCCAACCGGACGAGCACTTACACGCCGCGCGAAAATCATAATTCTACGGCGCGACCCGAAGCTCCGCGACGCACGTCGATTTTCGGGCATTAAGAGCTGCAAGCGGATTTGGCGTCTGCTTTGCATACATTTCCGCGCGCATTTTTTAGAGGCAGACATCTGTTTATGCGGGGTGCATAAATTATGAAGGCTCGCGAGTACGTATCGCTTCGAGCGCCGAGGGGGTCAGTAAAATAGATCTTCGTTACGTCGCTCGGCCCCTCAACCCTTTAACGAGTAGTGCTGTATACGGACTGCCCGCCGGGGAGGAGAGTCCCGAGAGTCATCCCGAGGAACAATGGGCCTCGTCAATTGTATTATTTCGCTGAGAAAATTTTGGAGAAACGTTTCTCGAGTCGGGGAATCGCTCGTTTTAATGAACTTCGGACTCTTGATTTTTTTTTCAATTGAATTCGTTGCATGGAAAGCGCTTGATTTAATTTGAAAATTGAATTGAAGCTTTTCTTATTTAAAATTGTATGAATATGCAAAATATATAAATTATCGTACTAAGCGTAGAATGCTAGGTTCTTTAAAACAATTTTCGTAAATACTATAATTTACTATTTAAAGAAACAATTTGAAACAAATGAATATAATTAAAATGTTTCCAACTCTCTATCAATTTACGTTACTTGAAAAAATTGATTTTTACCGCAGCAAGCTGCAAAAACTTCACAGCTCCTTATAAGAATCTTAACTTCTCACCCAAACATCTCCCGCCTCTCGCCAACAGCGGTACCCTCTGAAACCCCCGAATAATATAACTCGAACAACCCCGCAGAACAATCCTCCCCAGGATGCCCAATCGATCCAAAACCAAAATCAAGCAATAGAAAAAGCCCTATTTCCCCGTCGAAGATGCGCTGGCATTGAAAGCTCCCCTCGCGCTCTCAGCGGCTCGCGGCGGCGGCGGCGGCGGCTCGTTCCCACCCATCCCCGTCCCCGCGGCGCCTGCGTAGTAACACCCCGGGCGCTCGGCGGCGCTCGGCGTCGTCGTCGTCGTCGTCTGCGCCGGTAGAGGAATGTACACTTCGCTCGCCTCGCTGGCGCACAGACGAGCTGTCGGCGAGCCTCGGGCGAGAGCTTAGAGCGGCGAGCGCCTGTCTCCCTCTCTCTCTCTCTCTCTCTGCCCTGCGGGATCGTCTCTCTCCTCTCTTCGCGGGTGTGGTTTTCTCGGTCGCTCGGCAGCAGGCTCGCACTCACCCGGGCCCGGGAAGTCTCCTCGTATACTATGCACGACGGCGATCGCGAGGAGGGAAGGATCGCGCGCCCGCAGCGGCATTGACCAGCTCCGGAGGCTGCTGCTCGCGGGCTGCTGGCTCGGCCGCCACGACCACGACGACGACGACGACGACGACGAGGGAGCTGTTTCTGTCAAGGGAGGTGGACGTCGTCGCCCCCGGGGCTCTCAGTAAGTTTGCTCTCCCCGCACGAACACGCGCGCGCAAGCACATGCATTATTATTATACACGCCTCTCTCTCCGTGTCCCGTTGCCGAGGGCGATCAATTGCCAGGGGTGAAGGAACTCGGGGCTGCGCGACCAGCCCGACAACCTTGACAGAGAGACGGGCAACCTTTACCTGCCAGGGGGGCAGTGCCCGAAATAGAAACGCTCTCCGCACCTTCGGGGGGGCTGCGCGCGTTTTTACGCGCTTCCGCTTGCGCGGGTCTGTCGTCGGTGGTCAGGTGTTGTGCGTGCCCCCCGCTGCGAGAGGGGCCGATGACGTGCCTCGGGCCAACGGCTCGGGAGGCTACGTCGTCCCGATGACGCGAATATGACGTCAGCGGTCCAACGACCTGGCCGCTGGCTTACTTCGCTCGCCCGCCGCGATTGCCGAGATTGACGGGGTCGTTTTGAAGATTTCATTGACCGCGCGTTGGAGAGGAACACGCTGCTAGTCGTGTTCGCGAATGTATATTTCAACTTCCGCGCGAATAGAAGTAGAGGCAGAAATTTAGGTAAGCAGCCAAAATTTGAACCGTCATTAGCACGCGACTGCAATCGGAAATTTTCCTAAAAAACCAGAAAAAAAACATTCGCGAAGTAAAGGGCGAAGTCAGCCGAAAAATATGGATCCGCGCTCCGTTTGTACGGGGAAAAAGGCGCTCAGGGGTTCCACCGGCGGGGTCGATTCCGGGAGAGGTCGGGAATGCGCATGTGACTTCAGCCCGCGAAGTGAAGTGAAGTGCCCCATCGATTTTCCGACTTCGCCTGCCAGGGCCGTACACTCTCTCGGCTGCCGCGCTCGCCGCCCGTCAGGAGCAGAGCTCTTCTCTCCGGCGCGAGGAGAAGTGTGCAAATAGCCCCGGTACAGTGCCGCCGAGGCGAGTTTCCTGCCTGGCTGTTGCGAGGTAAACAGAGATCGTTTTTTCGGACCGGGAGGAGGCTGGTTTTGCCGGTGGTTTTTTTTTTTTTTTAGGGGGAGGGCCGATTTTCGGGGGAGCTTTTTTTCGCGAAGGTCAGTGTCAGAGGTGGGAGCTGGTTGCGGGCGGCTGCAGGGTGTAGAGGCTCTAGGTGAGAGGTATGTACGAACGGATATAGTTGGAGAAGTAGAGTGTCGTATATTTCTGGACTGTCTGGAGATTGAGGGCGTAAACCCGCGGAGATCGCTATAAATATACGCGTCGTGTCTCGCATTATTTGCACGGACTGTTTGTTAAGTGAGCTTGCGAGCTTCGGGGGGGGACGTGCAAATATACCGAGTCGGAGGTGTTTCCCGAATTTGAGTCGAGTTTGAGTATCGATTTTCGGATGTTTATTCGACGGTTTGTTGTGCAAAGAATTTTTTTTCGCGTGAAATTGATTATTTTTTTTTTCAAATTTGATTTAAAAAAATGTTTGTATTACCGGTGTTCTTAACGAGCGAGAACAAATGTTCAATTTAGACAATATTTCAATTAAATAGATCGATTGCAGAGAAGGGAAAAGCGAAGGTGTTTAGCTGCTTCGCAGTTCAAGCATTATTCTTTGATACAATGCGAATGCCATTGCGCTTAGAATAGAGCTTTTTTTTTTAATTACTTGTCCATCACTCTATTATATTGCTGTGTGAATCGCTACCCTTTACTTGAATGCGTGAATGCGTGAAAATAACATTTAAAAGAAAATTCGACTTATCGTCCAAATTATAACCATTTTTTTTAAACGTTAAATATAACAAATATCAAAAAAATCAGCCGGATATCTTAGTTCAAAAAAAAAAACATTTCATTTCCATTAAAACATTCCTACCAGTCGCAGAATCGATCGCGAAAAGAAACGCGAAACGCTCCTCGTCGCAAAAGAAACCTCCTCTCGCGATAAAGGCACCCGACTCTGCCCCGAGTCCACACCTCGGCTACGCGCGGCAATAAACTCTTCCGCGAACGGCGCTCCTCCCGAACAGATCCGTCCTTCGAGCTCGTCGCAATCTCAGCTCCGTAACGAGCACTTGGCCGAGCGCGACGCGGAGATGTAATATATATGTATACGCATCGCGTCCGGAGACTCGCGGTGCGAGAAATCTGGAGCGGTGACGTCATCGATTGCGAGAGAGAGAGCAGCACCGACCGCCTCTCTCCCTTCGCTCCGAAGTACCAAGTTGCCGAGCGAAGAAAGAGAGGAAGAGCCTTCGGAGAGCCGTGCAGGTGAGAGGCCAGTGCTCCCTCTTTCCCCGATCGTTCCGCGTCCCTCCTCGTCGAACGCGCAAGAGTGCGCACATCGAGGACACTTTTGAATTCAGACCGATCGTTCAATCGCTACTCGGGACTTGCGACGCGAGCCCCCGAGTCGGTCGTTCGAGCGAGCGAGCGCATATAAGAAGCCTCGTTCGAATCTTGGTCAATGTGCCTCGGCTCGCGGTTCTGCGGAAGGGGCCGCGATATGTGTTGCCAGCGCTGGAATCACTTCTAAGTGACTCTCGCAGAGTTCCCTCCTCCCGCAGCCCCCGTCGAGCTATTATCGTCGCGATGGACCGTCTTCCTTCGCGGGGCTACTCTCGCAGTGCGGGCCGCGAGAAGCGAGGACGTGGCGAGAGCGGACGGGCTTCGAGTGGCCGGGGATTATGGCGCTTTTAAGCTGGATCTGCTGTGGAGAGCTTCCCCGAGTGAGATTCAATGTGAGAAGCGGCTGCCTTCTTTTTTAAAGGGACTTTTCGATCCGCGGGGAGGAGGATTTCCGAGATGACTTTCGCTGCGATGTGCATTTGAAGTTTTTCCTTTGAAATTTCTTTAGCTTTCTGGTTTTTTTTACGCAAGTGCACTTTCGTGCGCTGGGATAAAGAAAGCAGAGAGGTTCAATGCGATGCCTTCTTTCTTTCATGCCCGATTCAATGACTCCTCGGTTCATTCGCATAAAGTCACGCGATCCACTCGCTTCCTCGGACAAAGTAAAACCATTTCCTGCCCTCCCTTACATCCCGAAGATCCGGTTTAGCCTCGTAAAAAGCACAAAGAAGATAAAAATTAAAAAAAAGTTTTTTTGCCCCATTTCCAGATGTGCCGGCCGTCGTTCCCGAATCGGGCCGTTAAATGCCTCGAGCCGGGCGCGCCACCGTCATCGTCCTCAGCCGCGGCGGCGAGTCGCGCGGCCTCGGGCCTCCTCCTCATCGGCGAGCAACGCGGGCCGCAGCGAGGATGAAGGGCCAGCGACGCCGTCAGTGAGGCCCACGACGACAAGCGCACAGCAGCAGGAGAGGAAGGGAGAAGCAGCCGCGGCAAGCATGCAGGCCAAGCTCGACTGGAAGCTCGGGCTGCTCTACACAATGCTCGTGCTCCAGGTCCTCATCGTCATGGTATACGTGTCCTCGACGCCGCACATGGCCGACCTCAGCGCGCCGGCGCTGCGCGACACCGTCACTTTCGTCAATCTCGAGGCTCCCCAGGTGAGAGGTTTATGAAGATTGCGCGGCGCTTGGCAGCAAATACGGGGATTGGCTTTTGCGGGGAACTCGGTTTTTCTTTCGGGGAGGAAGGAAAAGTTTATGGCTGCGCGAATCGTTGGTTGGCTGGAGGGTCGTAAACGGTGGACTATTGAATTCGCTTTGATTTATGAAAGAATTTCTTATCGAATAGGAAAGTAAATTTAAAAGCGCAATCTTTCACTGCTGAAAAGAAAGCTCCCAATCAAACACAATGCTTTCCTCGCGTCTAAATATCCTCCTCCTCCTCGTTGCAGGCGTACTACGAGAACAAGTCGTCGGAGTGGCGCACGATCCAGGGCGAGACGAGCCTCCGCGACCTGAAGACCTTCCGCATGTTCCAGGCGTACAACCGTACGCTCTGCTGGCGGGAGGGGGTGAACGAGCGCAGGATGCGCCGCGACCTCGACGAGCAGCAGCAGCCGGCCGAGCGATGCTCCTGCAACCAGGGCTGGCACGGCTCGGACTGCGGACAGCCGGAGGTCGTCTGGCGCGCCATCATGGCCTCCAAGCAGAACGTCCAGCTGAAGCGGCGCAAGGTCGCGCGTAGAATCGTCCACACGTTCTACGTGCACGATCACAACTCGGCGATCGCGGAGGTCATCGTCGAGGAGCTCTATCCCGTCGTCGACCTGTTCGTCGTATGCGACTACAGCTTGGCGGAGGATAATTTCCGGCACAAATTGGGTAAGATCGGTTTCTTTCTTGGAGAGTAGTTTTTTTTGTTTTTATGAAAGACTAATCTCGTTTTACCGCAATTTCAGCAAAGGGCTTCCTAGGCAAGCAGCAGGAGAAAATCCTATACGTGAACGTGGCCTCGAAGGCGCGGAAGCCGGCGCGCGTCGTCTCCAAGTACGTCTGGGAGCGCGTGAAGAAGGTCGTGAAGAACATACGCGACGACGACATCTACGTAACCACCGACGCGGAGCAGATACTGAACGCGCGGGCGCTCATGTTCCTAAAAATGTACGACGGCTGGCCGCAGCCGATCGGCTTCCGTCTGCGCTGGTCGGTGTTCGGCTTCTTCTGGCAGCATCCGTCGCGCACCACCATCACCATCGGCGCCTGCACCGTCGGCCTGATGCGCGAGGCGCACCGCCTCAACTCCCTCGTCCTCGAGAAGGAGCTGACGAACGAGGTGAACGCCGAGCGCGAGAATCTGGGCCTCGTCATCGGCGACCTGAACCACTACGGCGGTTGGTACTGCCAGTTCTGCCAGGGACCGGCCAACATAATCGTCGCCCTGCGCCAGAAGAACAAGACCAGGGAGATCGTCGTCGAGCGCAACGTCGACGTACCCTTCGTCGAGGACCTCATCGGCACCGGCGTCTGGTTCGACGAGAAGACCAGCCTACTGAGAGCGCACAAGTCCCGGGAGTCGTATTACGCCCCCGAGACCGTACTGAATAAGACCTGGAAGTACGACTGGCTGGTCGAGAACTTTTACGCCAAGCTCGATTATTATTGAGGACGATCGTTGTAAACCCGCTGGAAATCACGACGCCCCTGACTGTGATATTAACTTGTACTCGAACGCTCAGTGTACACTGCATACATTATATATTATATATATAATATATCGAATTTATACACCAATCTTTGACGATGCGTTCATCCTTTTTTGAGTGGAAATTTGTTATTGTTTTGATGAGTATCTGTAAGATAGTAACGTAAGGCAGACCCTTCATTTTTCGATTATTGTGATTTTTCGTTGCAGCTTTTCTTTTCGGGAATAAGCGAACGAATCTTACTTTGTTTACGAATCATCCGCGACGGATAAGACTGTAATTATTGTTTTGTATTTACAAGAGGTTTAATTGATTTAATAAAAGTTTAAAATACAGAATAAACGCATTTTTCATTGTACTTACCAGTTGTGCTTGAAGAGGGCCAGCGAGGTTGCTATGTACGGGATCATGAAGTACATAGAGAACTGGTGAGCCTTCCACATATCACCGGACAGTTCTATGATGTTGAAGGTAAGGATGCTTGAGGCAATGATCAAGCTCTGGCCAACTTCCAGTCCATTGACTCCTGCTAATATGTTTATGGCATTTGTACAAAAGACAGCCAACATCCCCATGTATACATAGTACAAAATCCACAGATCAACTGAGAATCCAATAAAAGACCTCAAAGGCTTTGGCACTATGATTAATGTAGAATTAAAATTAACGTAGTAAACCATTAACAACGGTAAGCTGGCAATCGTAGGTAAAAGTATTTTGTGCCTCCATCGTAAGTCTAGTACGTCATCAGCAAAGCCCAACAGCAACATGCAACATATTGAGAGTAAAGCTGCCAGCAGCTCAACAAACTGAAAAAATTTAAGTAAATATTTTAACTGCACAGTTTTACAATCCAGAATTTTGTACAAAAAATTCAATTTTACACAAAGTATAAATCAATCACATAACGTCAGGAATTTTTTGTAAAATTTTCTTAATCTGATCTTTATAATCTTACAAGACTTTCAGCTGTGAAATAAATAACATAATAAATACAATAAATTTAGAAATTTACCTCATTGTGTGGAAAGTCTACATTTTTAAAAATATGATCACTGAATGGTATAGGAATAAACAGGAACATTGTTATTAAAAATGTACAACCGCAAACAACACCCAATGCTTCAGGCCTAAAAATAAATAAAATAACACCATAAAAATCATTTGAATAGAAGAAAAATCATAAAGCTATTTTAGAAAAATATTATTCTAATTTTATATAATGCTGTCAACCCGTACTTACACTTTAGAACGACTTTTTTTACTCATATCAATACCGTACAGGTTAGCTTTTACAAACGTTTCTTTTAAGCTCGGGATTAGCCGCACGGTTATAAAATATGTGCCGATGGACATTATCACGTTGATGGTTAAAGGCAGCGTTCGAACCACCGACTGATCCATGTTTATTATTTTTAAAACACTTGTAGTATCGAAAAACGTGAAATAACAGAAAAACACCGAAATGAACGCATATGTGTATAAAAGACATGCGATGACCGATGACGTAAAAATGCAGCTGAGATAAACAGATAGATAGGGGAAGGGGTTTAAATGAAAATGACAAATTCAAAACCGTAAATGCAGGTCACGATCGTTATAAAGTGGTAATTTACAGTCAATTTCTATTGTTGAAAAACTTGAAAGCTGCTTGGCGCAAAAATTTGAATTTTACCATGCTTACTGAAATAATTAGATTGTAAAGTATGCAAAAAGTAAAATAAAATCTTAATTTTGACTAACGTACTAAAATCATAATAATAATCAAATTAATACTAATAATATTCGATATAAAAAATTTCTGTAATTCACTGCAAAATATATTTTTAGAAAAATTTTTGTAACGTAATGATAGTATTTAAAAGCTTAAAATTGAAAAATAATTTTTTCAATTTATATTAATATATCAAAGATTTACATTTAATCTTTCAATATGTGTTTTTAATCTCACATATTTTCTCAATAAAAACTTGTTTAAAAGTAAAAATTGAATTCATTTGCATAAAAACGCATAAATTTATCATACTGAACTTTCTAAAAAAAAGTGAAACTTCAAAAGAGAAATGTTGCAAATTCAAAAACGAACACGAAATATTGCCATTGCAGATATCGTGCGCTTTCTAAAATAAAATTAAACATCTGCTATCACCTTGTAATAATAAAAGCAAAACCTAGTAAGTATATAGACACAGTGAATCAGTCAAGATTTGACTCAGAAACATTAATCACCCGTGAAACTACAAAAAAATTAAATAAAATCCTTGGAATTCGAGCAGTGATCCAAGCGCCGACGCCAACGCATCGCAAAAAAATCATCGACCCGCTCTGAACTCTCGCGGCCGGCAGGTTGGCAACAATTGGGCGTTGACACATCTCTCCCACTGGCGCTGGCTCTTGCGCCCGGTATGCCCATTATCAGGCCGTCCTGAAAAAAGCATGCATTTTTGAGGAGAGCGCCGCTGCCGCCGCCGCCGACTCTGTGTTTATACGCGTGTGCGTGCGTGAGCGTCGAGAGAGTCTCGTCGCGGCTCTTCCCTCGCTGCCGCAGATTATGTGATCTGCCGTGTGTGAGCGCAGGACGATCCGAGCAGTCTGGAAAGATGGCCATTAACCTGACGAAAAACAAGGACGCCTTGGTGGCTGCCTGGCAGAGCGTCGTCGACGATAAGTCGCCCACCAATTGGCAAGTTTTCTCAGTTTTTTGCCCGGGCTTTTTGGCAGAGCGCTAACGTTCAGTTGAATTGGGAGGAAAGGGGTCGGAGGAGGAAGGCTACTTTGCAAGGGTTCGAGAATGTACGAAGGATAACGCGCGGCGCGCTTGCATGCCGGGAAAGGCGCCTTATCATCGCAGATACGGAGAACGTGACGATTACTCTTGTTAATGCCGTTCGTTCTCATTCTTAATAACTGCCAATTTATGCCCGTTTGAGCGTGTAATGAGTACTTGAGAGTGGGTTGCTTTCCGGGAAACTGTTGCTATTGTTGTCGACGTAGCTTTCGCCTGGGAACAACAGTTTTTTTACAATGAACTTTTTCATCATTATAATATGAGAAAATATAATGTGGGCTCAATAATTTTATTTTATTTTAGAGCACTTTTGAGATTCATGAAACTATGCATATTCATACAATAAGTGCTTATTCATAACTTTATTTATAAGACTATCTTTCTTGATATATATAATCTACAGTCTGATATTTTTAGAATTAACATAAATTCTTCTTTTATGAAGAAGTTTTCATGAATAAGAATTTTGCTTCTACCCAGTTTTGAATTTATTAAAAAAAATATTTTATATTGAAATATTTATTTTAGAAGACATTCTTTTTACAGGGCTGTGTACAGTTACGAAGGCCAAACAAATATTTTAAATGTTGTTAGTACAGGAAAAGGAGGATTAGAAGAAATGATTGATGAGTTAAATAGAGGACTGATAATGTATGCTTTCTGTCGAGTTATTGATAAGAAAACTACTTTACCAAAATGCTTGTTGATTAATTGGGTAAGTATTGATTTATTCAAACCTTTTTTAGTTTTTAAAATTAGATTTTTATTAATAAATAAATAGAAAAGTATATATAAAATAAATGTTCGTTTTTGATTTTAAATAATTTATTATTAATGAAATTATTTACAATTATTTAATAATCATTTATTATATTATTATTACAGCAGGGAGAAGGTGCACCAATAGTGAGAAAGGGAACTTGTGCAAACCATATCAGAGATATAGAAAGGCTATTGAAAGGTGCACATATAACAGTAAATGCTAGATCAGAAGAAGATGTAGAAATTGATTTAATAATGGAAAAGCTGTCTCGTGCTACAGCTTCATCATATAAATTTAATGAACCACGAGGTGAAAATGGTGATCATGCTCCTACTGGACCTGTAGGAACTACATATCGCAGGTAATTTAGATTATTTTTATTAATGTTCACCTTATTTTTCTTGTATAAACTTTTATAATTTTGTAGAGTGATCCCAACGGAAGAAATTAATGCAAGTGAACGCGACCAATTCTGGCAGCGTGAAGAAATAGAAGAAAAACAACGTTTAGAACAAGAAAGAATCCGTCAAGAACAAAGTAGACGAAAAATCGAGGAAGAAGTCAGGAAACGTGAAGAAAAAGAAAGTCAACTAAGAGATCAAAAGGTTCTTGTAGTACTTTTATTATTATAAAAAGTGTTTTTATTTTTATAATGTATATTTAATTTAATTATTGTATTGTTACTGTAGGTAATGGCAAAAGACAGTATTATTGATAGGCAAAAGAAAGCTGAGCAAAGAGCAGAAGAGATTAAAAATTTAAGAAACCAAAATGCTGCTAATGATAAAAATAGTGATTCTGATGATGAGCCCAAATCTAGGAGTGATGAATTACGTCGACAAAGAAGCAAGGAAGCTCAGCAACTAATTGCTCAAAGAACAATAAATGCTAGAGCTATTTTTGAACAAAATAGCAGTGCTGGTCAAACAAGAGTACCTCTTATTCAACCTCATAAAGGAAATCACGTGGGAGCTGCCAGAAAAGCGTTTGAACAAAACCAATTTGAACAAAATAAAAAGGAGCCAGTTAAAATTGAGTGAGTTTATTTACATTGTCTTAAAACAAAAATGTTTTAAATTATTTAAATATTGTAATAGAAAATTATAATAGTTTTTGCTTTTCTAGGAATAAATCAAATAACGATATTAAAGTTGAAAAAGTACAACCTGTACCTCAGCCACAACTACAACCACAACCACAACCACAACCACAATCACAACTACAACCACAGCCACAACCGCAGCCACAGCCACAGCCACAACCACAGGCACAACCACAGCCACAACCTACACCGCAGTTACAGCCGCAAATTCAGCCTCAACCTATAATACCGCCTGTACAAAATGAAATACCAATTAAAGTGGAACAACCTCAACCAGTGAAAGAAAATTCTATTGTTGAAAACAATGTTATTCAGTATCACGAAGAGAAATCGAACGACATACAACAAATGAACCAATTACCAGAAATACAACAAATACCGATAGAGAATATTGATGAAGCAGAAAACGAATTATATGGGCAATTGGAAAATCAACAATATCTGTACCTTGACCCTAACAACCAAGGAATGAAGGCAAGGGCTCTTTATGATTATCAAGCGGCTGATGATACTGAAATAACTTTCGATCCTGGCGATATTATTACTCACATCGATGCAATTGATGAAGGATGGTGGCAAGGCTTAGCGCCTGATGGAACATATGGACTTTTTCCAGCTAATCACGTTGAAGTTATTGATTACGGTTCAACATGATGTAAAAAAACTGTTGACAACTTGTTTTATAAATCCCAGATTTCCTGGTGGTGAAATAGTTCTGAAATTTTTTTTAATATTTACCATCAAAACTTTGAAAAAAATTTGCTTTTACTGTAAAACAATTTTAGAATCACAAAATTTTTGTATATTAGAAAAATAATCACGGGTAAGTAAATTCAGTTACGTTTTGGAGCCTAAAACGCATTCTAAATATCTCTGTTATGTGCTCTGAAAGGTGAACGCATTGTTCAAAAACTTTCTACACAACTTTTATCAAAATATACTATTTATAAGGTCACTTTTAACAAAAACTGCAAATTTTTACAGGTTTTTATGAACATATAGAAGTAAAATTAATAAGCATATCTAATTAAGATTTATAAAGACAAATTTCTTTTTATATGAAAAATTCAGAAAATTTTTTCACCAGGTTCTCTACATTGTTGTAAACTGTTTTTCTATAGAATCGTAATATTCAGCCCTGGGTAGATTTGCTTAATTATGTTAAATTCGTAAATCAAATTTAAATTTATTAGTGTGTAGATCCAGATTTTATCAAGAAGAATATTATACTTAAAATCATCAAAAGTATTGAATACAGTGAATATCTAAAATTAGGAACCAAGTATTACGTATTTTACATGACTGAACTGTACTTAATTATGAAAATTAATCTTATACTCTGAAATAGTACCCAGTGGAATACAGTATTTATTATAGAATTGATAAAGACAAATATTCATCTTTGTTAAATTAAAAAATTCTGTAGGATATTTGCTCATCCCTAGATTAAGTTTGTCTCTCATAGATTTTAACTTGTTTTATGCATAATATCAATTTTAAACTTTTTTACAAACGTTTTTTTTACTGACAATGGTGCAATAACTTAAAAACGTGAAATCAATTCAAGCCACCATATCATTTGTATATATTTTACATTTCGTTAGTAGTGCTTGAACTGTTAATAAGTAAATAATTATATGAAAACTATATTTTTATTTCATTTTTTACTCTAATGCCCGAGTGAACAAATGAGCAAATATTCAAGTTTGTTCTTAAGTTTTTCGTGATAAAGAACTATATATTTAAAAATTCAATGTAACAAA